>CM043123.1:832762-1115621 GCA_023701765.1 Hylyphantes graminicola
TATAAGTACAAAAAAATATTCATCCGCCACTTGTTATAGAAAAAGGTATATATATATTACATATATATCCTGGCTTAAAAATACATTACCAAAAAAATATAATTTCAAATTACTTTTTTCTGAATTACATCACCTTTTTTATTACAAGTGAGAAAGTGGTCCATTGTACCCCAGATTCGGGGTACAATGGACCACATCACGGGTTACAATGGACAACATCACGGGGTACAATGGAAACAATCACGGGGTACAATGAACATGGTATTTTTTGCTTCAAAAAAATTATCTGCACTTTTTGAAGATTAACCTACATAAAAAATAAGGATTTTATTTCAATTTTGAGTATCCAATTGCATTAAAACTTCTTTTAGTGAGAGAAGTATCAGATATTACCGTTTATCTTCTTTATGTGCAAGGATCTGTTAGGCTCAAATCTAGCAGGTGTGTGGGTGGTTTTGTACTTTTTTATGTAAGGCTCTCAAAAGGGGCTGTTTTTGAAATGCCTTTCTCTTTGCCAACTAAACATATAGAACGACTGTCATCAATAACATGTTTTACAGCCTGTTCCATCACTTCTTTTGGCACTGTTCTTTCACTAATCTTTCTAATTCTGTTATGTGGCATATCGGAAAAAAATAGTAAAAGCATTACATTTTATCTTCAAAATTATAAGATCACCTTAAAGTAAAATCACTTTTTTATTACTATACAAAACAACACCAAAAGTGTAGGGAAAAACTGTGGATCAAAGAATCTTAGTTTTTATGCGAGATTAATTTTTTAACCTTTTAAGTCTTCCCTTAATCAATGCGGTTGAAAATTTTACTAACAAAATTTCAATTTTGTGCATTTTACCAATTCTGAGAAAATTTGTTTGTTACTTATTTATTTATAACTAAAATATTTTTGTTAGTAAAAAAATCAACAGTAATCAAGTATTAATTAAAAAATTCATGATATTATACTTGTACTTTTGTTTTAAATAATTTAACACTCTGGTATCACATCAATTAAAAAAAAACACTTTTCTCATTCAAAACACTTATTGTTTGAAGTCATAATATATAAATTAAAACATCAGTTGACTAATAATTTGTTACTTCTTGTTTAAAAAATACAAGCACTATCAGTAGACGAGGGGAAAATCTATTACATTCAGAAGTAAATATTAGAATATATATTAATTATTTTACTATTATAGCACATTTAACTTTTAATAATTAGGAAGGACTTGCATTAATACATATTTTTTATTTTATTTTGAAACTAAACGTATTTCTAAATTGCATGGGGTACAATGGACCATGGTCCACTGTACCCAGGGCCTGCTCTTCAATAAGGCCTGTTAGGCTCGGGCCTAGGGCCCCCAAATTTTAGGGGAACCTAAATTTCAGTTTCTATTATGCTAAATGCTGCAAATCCCCAAAATATCAGTAAACTATAAAAATACTGATATTCCACTTTGTTTTTTGCTCAATTTCAAGTGAGTTATTGACCTTACGTTATTGTTTTGATGAATGTTTGTATGGAAGCCTATAAAATTGTAGCAAAAATTTTACACATGGGTCATATAGCACCATCATTATTGGAAATCAAACATAAAATTTTCCGTAAAGGGGCCCCCAAAATAGGTTGTGCCTATAGTCTGAGATTTCCTAGAGCAGGCCCTGACTGTACCCCAGATTTTGTGGTCCATAGTGCCCCATATTGCAGTTGAACAAAAAACAAAATTAAAATATGCTGTATTATGATTTCAGAAATTAATTTATAGGTTATATAGAAAGTATCTTGCCTTTCAACTGTGCTAAGCCACTTTGTCCAACTAATGTTACTTTAATGATGAGAAGATAATTTCTAGGAGAGAGCTTTTTTACTTTCACCTGGTTAATAAGCATCAAGAATAAAAAATAGCAAATGTGTGAGCTCACAACATGGTTTTTCATAATAACTAGATCAAGACTATTTTAACATCTTTTACTTATAATACGAACTAATTTGGAAAATATACAAAATAAATAATTGGGGGTGGTCCATTGTGCCCCTAGGTTCATTGTGCCCCGGTCTCCCCTACATGCTGCAACTCTACGAATTTGAAAGTTAGTTCCATCATCACATATAATATTTTAAACAATTAAGGTAGGCGAATACCCAAAATTCTAAAATTTTTACTATTACTTAAATCTTTTCCAAATTCGGAATAGTGATTTCAAATATAATGAATAATAATATTTAGGCATTTTTTTTTATTTAAATATAATTTATTTTAAACAGTGTTTTTCTACTAAAAATAGAGGTTTAAGCTAAGAAGTCTACCACATTGAATTTTCATACTATAAACATTAATTACGTGTTAAATTCTTCGTTTTGAACTGATATATGCAATGACCCTCTAGAGTTACATACAAATTACAAGAAAAAAAGTTATTAAGAAAAATTTTATAAATGAACCACAAAAAAAAAGATTTTTTTCGATTATCTAACACTTGGACATTTTTAAAATAAAAACTTGTATATTTACACCAGATGTTAGAGGCTCATGGCACAGATGTATATTGAAATAACATCTGTAAAAAATTTCAGGTAAATTAATGTAAAACTTTTTATGCTAGAACTGTTAGCGTAAACCCCTTTTTTTAGTTGAAAAACACCGTTTAAATTTTGGGCTCCCAAAAATCCTTGGCCCAAGGCGTGGTCTTGAAGGTATAGGCGATGGTCAGGGCCTGGTACGGTCTGTACCAATTTTTTTTTTAATTCTAACTTGTTAAGAATATAAAATATTTGAATCCGTCGACGCCAATTTTTGGCTTTGACCTTAGGAGCTATAATAAGATAAAGCTAGAATAAGATAAATAGAAGTATAGTGTATTAAAATTAAAGCAAATAGTTTGACATTTATGGGGGTGTTGGCCCCCACTGTAGGCATTGGCTATGTTCGAATTTAAAAGTGATTATCTTAAATTAGATATTAACCCATTAAAAACCGATTTGTGAATAATATTGGAATCTTACCGTATAAAATCGATATTAGTTTTCTAAATTAAATTTCATGTAGCTTTTGTCCCACATAAATTGTTCAGTACTATGGTTGCCATTTGTCTTATTAATAAGGTTTTTTTAACCAAATAAAAAAAAATAAGTTACAAAATATGCATTATGAAACACTCAGAAGCTTTTATTTACCACTATACCAAACCTTGTCCTTTATTTTTTAGATTTTCTTCTTCCTGGGGACATCGGCGTGTCTGGTGTTAGCGATGAAGACACGCTAACACCAAGCTCTGCAGAAGATTCCGATGAAGCTGAAACTGTTGAACAAGTGTACAAGACTTCTTCTTCTGAAGATGTTCCCGAACCCATTGGCATGCCCAAACCTCCGAAGCCCCACCACCACAAGCAGAAGGAGAATGCCCATTCCCATCGCAGCCCGGTGTATGATGTGGTGAGCCAGCCCTGCTACGGATGCAGAGGCGGCTACGGCCAAGAAGCTGGCTACCAACCCTGGCCATCGAGAGGAAACAGATTCGCCCCTTATCCTCAAGCCGGCTATGATCCGAGACGCAGAGGGCCTTATCCGCCTCCCGAATATTATCCAGATGGTTATTATGGGCCCAGGGAGCCCGACTATGGATATGGACCCAGGAGCAGACCCGTCTATCCTCACACACAAGGGAGATATGGCAATGGCGGGTACGGGGATTACAGTCAGCCAAACTTTGGAGGTCGTTTTTTAGGCTAGTATTTACATCATTTTAGCATTGTGGTGAAATGTCCGCGTTTTGCAGAAGGAAATTGTTAAACAAGAGTTTCGTTTAAGTATTCTGACTACATAAATTCTGGAGAGAGGGCCTGGAAGCTTCGATTATGATCAATTACCCAATTACCTTTTTAAATAGTATTTTGATTCTGTGTTTACAAAAATAACATTTACACCCAATTATTAATTGTATGATAATATTTACAGAATAAATGATTATCCAATTGAGAAATCAATATTTAATGTAATTTACACATTTTCTAGATTAAAATACTCGTGAGTTCAGTTTAGTGGCCTATTTTTTCCTTTTAAAGCAGCAATTATCGTCGTGTGATTCATTTACAATAAAATATAAACGAACAATGATCATCCCAAAAAATATATTTTGTGAAAATGTTACACAGGTCTTGCAATAAAGGCTCATTTCTATGACAGACATTGTTTTCATTGGTGACAAGAAATAGTAAATTATTGTGAAGAGTGAAGTTGGTAGTGCGGCTAAGCTGGTTCATCATTAGGTACGATCTGGGTTATGTAAAAATATTTAAAGAGAAAATGAATACTAAGTTTATTTTAAAGAGCTCATTTATTCATATATAAAAAATACATAAGGGAAAACGTAAAATCTAGCTTTGTAAAGAAACCAAATAAGCAAATAAAACTATGCACAAAAATGCAATAAAAAAACATATAGGAAATACAAAGGGACCACAACTTGTTAAGTTCAGTGAGACTTTGTGGTGATTTATCACTACATAATGCAAAGTGAGGTTAAGAGAATCACAGATAATCATAAATGTATACCAATATTTAAATATAAAAATAAATTCCATGTTGTTCATATTCACTCATAAAAACCTTGAAAGAATAGGGCAAATAGTTTTCCAGATTAAACCTTTGCCAACCAGAGAGAGAGAAATTCATTTACATCCTTTCTAACTGTCATTTTCATTCATGCAAAGCTATTATATAGCCTCGATAATTTAGTTTTGTTTACGCACGCAACATTATATAAAACAATGGTAACCTTCTGAATGTATTAAATTCATAAATCTTAACTTTTGGTTATTATTGTGTATATTAGATACAGAAAATAGGTAAAACTTTTGCACCATGTAATTCTATATGGGGAGGGCAGTCAAAAGATATTTGGATAACAATTTATGACCGAAAAACTGTGCATAATTAAATAGAACTCCGAAAAAACATCTATTGCACTGAGTTTTAATATATTTCTCTAAATCATCGGTGATATTAATAGGGGGTATAATTTAAAAAGTCACACTAGAGATAAGCGTGGGCTATTATTGGCTCGAACTTCGTAATTTCGAATAGCAATCAAGTGACGATATATTAACCCTAAAATCACAATAGAGATAGGTTTAATAAATATTATTATATAATGAGTACTACTACATGGTGAGGCAAACAAAACCGGCCCCGAGGTGGAGATAAGAATACGACAAAAATGTTGCCAAGTCAAAAACCAATACAAAAACAGGTTTGCTAACTGAAGCTTTTGATCGCTTCAATATTAAGCCCAAACAAACGCTTGGCGACTTATTTGCTATGGTTAGAAAAGCTAGTTGAAATGAAATATAAAAGGTTTGTAGGGCTGATAAAAAAAGTTCCCACTTGTGATTATTTCGGTTGTTATTTATCCTAGAGAATCGGACCTTTTTGTTTTTGGTAATACAAAACATTCTAAATTGATTGCAAGACACAAAATTTGCATTTTGGGACATCTTTATACAATACGAACCAAGATCTGAACTCACCACTAGTCTATGAGTAGCTCTAATGTGAAGCAAATCCGATCCAACCAATGCAAAAGCAGGTTTCAGGCGGCTTCAAGATTTTTTTTCTCGCCAAGCATTTCTACGTATTCCAATCTCTAAATCGGGGACGGTTTTGTTTGCCTCACCCTGTATTATTACAATATACTTGGTATCAACAAAAAATCATCTAAATATCATATGAACAAAAAATAACAAAATAAATTTCCTTTTCATTAAGAAATATTGTCAAATAAATAATTCATATTTAGCATATTTTTCTCTGATAAGTAGACTAGACTATCAGTTTTTTAATCAATATTTTATCATTCAGTTAAATATCGAAATCACTAGTTGAAGATATTCAGTTTATAAATACATATTTTAAAAATAAAATAGCAGTTAATGGCATATATTCAGAGGTAACTGGGAAGCGCTTCAATACCAACTATAACACTCCTTGCATAAACAAACGATATAATGTCGGTTCAATGACAAAACCATGAACGTGCAAAACAAATAAAATAAACTCAAGGAAATGAAATAGCCCACCAAACATATATATACGCAAAAGTCAACTAAATAAATAAATTGCAGCTAAGCTTAAATGCAGAGTTCCCATATTAACTGTACAAGGAAAGGGGGGTGTTTTTAAGGTTTGACCAAGTAATAACTTTTCAACCAAGACACCTTCAAAAAATGTAAAACCTTTTTGTGGAATAGGTCTTGATGCAGAAAACAGTAAGCATTCCTACCAATCTAAATGACTATATTATCCGAATAACAGGTTGGAGATAGCTCCCTAATCGACCTAAATATATGCCACTGTTATTGAACTATTTCACTAAAATCTACTAATGAACGTTTACAACCAAATAAAAAAAAATACAACAATACATGAAAATACTGCTCATATTCACAAGAAAAAATTTTCATTGTTTAATCAGAAGTTGCATTTATAAATAACAATGCAAATATTTTTTTTTTTAAAAAATAATACATTAAAACTAAATATTTGAGACAAAAACTTAAATAAAGATAAACTCAATCTACATTCATGTAAAGAGATAAGGATACGTTACGGTGAATGCCCAACAAATTGTCGCCAAGACAGCCAGACAGGGATTGTTCAGAGTCAACCAGAGACATAACATAGAGTGGACTGCGCATTGGCAAACCTAAAGTGTCCTAAACATCTAACTTACACAGTCACATGACTGTGTCGCGTTTGGCTCGCATCTATGGCGAGTTTACCATTTGGCGAGTTTTTCCACAACGACCTGAACACAGAGGCCGACAATCTAATGTTATGATAAAGAAGCTTGGAAAGGAGCAAGGATGAATCTCTAGTATTTTAAGATCCTCTTAATAGATATCAGATTATTTCTTTGATTTTGTGAGTCTATTTAAGATTACTTGAACAATTGAATGTGGACTCTTTATTAAAAATTAATTTAAAAGAACATTAGTAGGTTTATGTAGAGTGTTGCTGTAATATAAGTTGGTAATTGACATGGTGAACATTTTCTGCCGTCTCTATAACTTTCGTTCTAACGGTCCGATTTAAAAAAAAATCAATTTTTTTTTTTTGAAATATTGCTTCTTCCTTTATTTCACCTGGAATAAATCAACTTTCTAAAACACATCAATATATTCCAAATTCAGCAAATGTTCTACTTTTTAAATATAAATAACTCAAACACGATTGCAAAAACAGGTTTCGTTTTGATCAAATTGTAAAAAAATATTCTACTTCTAAGCTGTCTAATGTTCAGACCATTAATTTAATTGACTTGGCCCAAAATATTTATTATAATTAGAGTTCTAACAACGTTGATTTAATCATGGATATGATTCTTCAGTATAAAAGAGCTTTTAGAATAAATTCCCTCGATAGAAATTATAGTTTATGAAGAACACACAATTACTAAAAGTATGCAGAACTAAATAAATGTTACCCGTGAAGTGTGACTAATCCTTTTTTATACCCCTCTTTGCAATTAGGAATTCACAAGCATTTGGCATCTTGCGCAAAACGTTACTGAATTAAGAGTACAACATTCACGATTCATGCTCAGAGATTAAAAGAATGTAATTAAATATTTATTATAAAAGCCAAAAGAGAAAAATACCAACAATGCTCAAAAAATCGTCTGCAAAAACATTAAAAAAAATTCAAGGTAGAAACCCACGTGACTTGGGTATTGATGGTAGTCTCCACTTCGGTTTGCTAGCTGATATTCAGGTCTGGCGACAATTTGGAATAGTTCGTAACGAAACGGTAGCGTTAAGTTGCCTTATGTAGCAACCTTTCCCCTCTTGGCGAATTATGATGTTTAGGACATAATGCTAATCTGCAAGGGATGGCGGTTTTCCAGAAAAAACCGGTTTTCCATTTTCCATAGGTTTTTCCCTAAAAAACCGGTTTTCGATTCCTAAGGGCCTCATACAAAAAAACCGGTTTCCAGTCAAAACCGGGACCACCGGTTTTTTGAAAACCGGTTTTGGTTTTCCATCCCTAAGCTGCTTTACTATTAATGCGCAGTCCACTCTATGTTATGTCTCTGGAGTCAACAGGGATCAAGTGCCAACCTCTGGCGTCATTGGCGACAGAGTTTGGCGCGTTATTTCTTGCGGTCAAACCAGCTGGCAATTACGCCGTTTTGGAAATGGAAGACTCAAATCAATCGACATTCACAGTGCACTGATACCTGATGAGGTTTTAAATAAGAAGACAATGAGGCTATTCAACAGAACGTAGAAAAGGTAGGGGAGAGGAGGGAGGATTGGGACGGTGGGAGGGGTGGGACAGCTGAAATTTCAGCAAAATAAATGACCTAATTTTATTTCCAGTCTCACCACCAGATAGCATATGTATAGCTTCTTGTTGTAACCTATTTCTAGTTTATCCAGATTCAACTTCCAGTTTACATTCGGAAAAAGTTTATTTTCACACCTCCAGAGAAAGGTTTTAATCTTTTTTTAGTTTTATTTCTTTACTCATGTAATTTCTAAAACAAACATAATATAGTGTAACAGTACTCTTAAAGATACAATGTATGCTTATCAGCAGTTTACTTAAGCCAAAAGTCAGCATGGTTTATGTGAGAAGTTATTTTTTAGAAGCATTATGTAGAGGGAGGAATGGGACACACTGAAAGAGGGAGGAATGGGACACGTCCATTCCTCCTCCTTCCAGTCCATTCTTCCTTCCTCGTGTCCATACGACCATTTCCTAAAGCAGAACCTAGGAATCCAATTGAATAAAAGTAAAGGAAAAAAGAACAAACAAGAATATTAACAGATATCCCTGAGAAGGAAATTGAAGAAGCAGAAGCTGCCAGACTAGGGGGAAAAGGTGCCAACTAAAATATATAAGTGCAAGCCTAAAATTTAAAAAAATTCAAAAGAAAATTACCGTTCAAAGATATGAATATTGAATACAGTGATAGCGAAGGGTCATTATTTTCATTACATGACAGTTCAGATGATGACATGGAAATTGACTGGATAAAAGACAATCCTAACATAGGCAAATATGATTTTGTGTTTGTCAAATTCATCACCAAACGGTCAATTGTTTTCTACATTGCAATGGTGGAGAGTATTGACAATGCTGATTGTTACAATGTAAAATTTTTGAGAAAGGATACGAACGGAAATTCTTACTTTCCTCAACGGGATGACTATGTATTGTATAACAGAAAAAAACGATATTATCATGAAATTGCTGCCGCCACAATTGATTGGTGGGACCAGTAGAGCGCAGTCTTGCTTTTCTTTTGATGTTAACCTTTCTCATTATGATATTCGATAATTTTTCTTTAATTTTCAAATGCGTCCCATCCCTCCCATACTCGTGTCCCACTCCTCCCACCCAAGAGGGAGGGACGGGACAAAATTCTTGTAATTTGAATTTCTCAACAATTATAAAAATTTTCAACATTTAAATGGGGTGTATTTTTTAAAAATAATAGAAAACATGTAATTTTATTATTTAACCCTTTGAATCTATGAATAAGCAGGGGATAATGAATAAAAAAATATTTATGTGAAAATGTCCCAATCCTCCCTCCTCTCCCCTACAAATTAATTGGTTGTTATAGATGTCAAATAGATCAATTATTTGATTGAAAGCCTTATAAAAAAATGCAAGGACCCAAAAATACTGATTGAGGCCATGAAGGTGTATAAGGGTAAGTTAGTTCTTATGTTAAGTTTTGGTTCCAAAAAGTGGGTAACAGTCAAAGAGAGAGCAATTAAATAACCTGACCAGATTCTTTTCAGTGATTAGCTTTCCGACTATTAATTCATTATTTCATTTTCAAAAATCATAATCATCATATATTAAGTTGCTTTTCCTTGAAAAACAAAAAAAATTAAACGGGAAAAAATGTGCACAAATTTTAAATCCAGAGAGTTGATTAACAAACGAAGATAGTAGTACTTTGAAATGCATTATGTATAATCACTCTAAATAAGGTAAAGTGGCTATAGCGATTGGCTGTCGAAATGCAGTATGTATATAATCACTCTAAATTAGGTAAAGTGGCTATAGCGCTACTTTATACGTACAAAATATAAACAAGTTTTCTGCAAGTGTTTAAAGACGTTTAAAGATAGAATATCCGCCAAATCATAGAGAAGGTATATAGTCGAGTTGAATAATCGTCGCACTAGAGCTACACGAAAACTATTGACAACCGGCGTCAGAATTAAACCGTTGGACTTTAATAGCATATTTAACGTACACTCCTTATACACTGGTGGAAAAAAGTTTAAGGACAGTCTATAAAACTAAATAATTCGATAAATTTTTAATTAATCCATAAGTTTTTTTACACTGAATACATAAAATACAATCTACAACAACTCGTGTATTGCAAATAATAAATAAAAAAGGAAATTATTTCAAAATATGACATTTAAAAAAAATATGTACAGACTTATGTGGAAAAAAGTATAAGGACAAAGGTAAAAAAAGGCATGCAACAATTAATAATTAAGAAAGTTGCCCTTATTTTCAATTATCTTTATCAGCCGTGCTGTCAGGGACTCAGAAAGTGTTTGAAGAGTTTGTTTTGGAAGGTTTTCCCAAGCGCATTTAATCGCAGAAATCAAGTCGAATTTGGAGTCGTATTGTTTGCCATCTTTGTAAATTTCACGACACAAAATGCCCCACAAATTTTCCATGGGGTTAAGGTCAGGGCTTTTGGATGGCCAGTCCAATAACTTAACAAAATTGGCCTCAAACCACGATTTTGAAGCACTTGACACAAGAATTGTAGCATTGTCTTGTTGAAATAAATTGTCTCCAGATGTGATAAGGGGAGCAACGGGCAGTAAATTTTCGGCTAACACGTCTTGATAAGCTGACGAATTAACCTTTTTGTCCAAAAACACAATTGGACTTGTGCCGTTAGCAGCAAATCCTGCCCATAGCATAACTCCCCCTCCTCCAAATTGGCGTTTCGAGAAAATTTGCGGCTCATGGCGAAGATCATTCCAAAAATACCGCATACCATCGGGCCCATCTAAATTGAACCTCTTTTCGTCCGAAAATACAACATCTTGCCATTTAGAACCAAAAGCAACATGTTTTTTGGCAAAATCTACTCTGTTTATTTTATGTTGCTCTGAGAGAAGAGGCCTTGATTTGAGTTTGGAAAATTGCACGTTTGGATCGTTGCTCAAAACTTTGCGAACAGTTCGACTGGTACAGCTGCGGAAATAAAAAAAGTACCACTAGTGATTATTTCAGCCATTAGTCACCCAATGGTATCGGACCTTTTTGAGATTATGAACAATTAACGTTCTGAGTTAATTGCATGACACAAAATTTGCATAAGGGGCCGTCTTCATATTAAAAATGTCACGAACTTTGAAATTTCCAATAGCAACACCCAATTTTAATAACTTAGAAATGTTAAGCACTCTCGAAAACCCTTAAATCTAAGTTTTTGTTACATTTGAATGAATATTAGATGAGTTATTCAATCGAATCACTTGTGGATCTTTTGGGGACCAACTCTAAATGACAAGCAAGCATGCATGCAAGGCCGTCTTTATTTATCAATTACACATGTAATCTTATACACAGTCCCCTAAAGGGTAATTAAAAAATATTTTGGGATTTACTCAGCAAATTATGAATAAAAATTTTTGAAAATTGGGATTTCGCATAAACTTCCTGTCTTGAATTTATTTCTGTAAAAATATTAAGTTGTTTCTATTCATATATTTTTTAAAAATTAATATAATAATTATTAAAAAATATAAGAATTGTCTTAAATACCCCAATATTAAATGCATTTTGTTTGGGTTATTATTATTTCTTTTCAGCAAAAAATTCGTTTCATTATCTTAATTATTTATAAATTGGGATAGTTTTTTATGTGCAACTCATTTAACATTATGGGACCTAAACTTTGCACGTCTATAACTCCCCTAATAATGCTTAAAAACTAAAAAAAATTGGCATTTCGTATTAACGTAGGTCATAGATTTGAAATATGGACTCAAAAAGGGGTGTTACCATTGGAAATTTTAAAGTTAGTAACATTTTTAATATGAAGATGACCCCTTATGCAAAATTTCTGTCATGCAATTAACTCAGAATGTTAATTGTTTACAATTTGAAAAAGGTCCGATTCTATAGGGTGACTAACGGCAGAAATAATCACTAGTGGTACTTTTTTTATTTCCGCAGCTGTACATGGCAACTGCAATTCTTCCTTAATACAATTGGAAGTTTGTTTTTTCTAGCAAGCTCTTCTTACAACAGCTCTCGTTTGACGAGGAGTTAAATATGGTGGCCTACCTGAACGCTTCTTCCGGCCGTACTGCTCCGGGTTTTTCAAAAAGTTGTAGACAACGGTCTTTGACCTATTTATCTTAGCAGATATTCCACGTCCACTCAGACCACATTCTCTGAAAGCCAATATTTTACACTTCTCAGACTCCGAAAGGTGTGCAGGCTTTGGCATTTCCAAAAGCTTGACAAAAGTCAATCAAATAATTCCAAGGAAAGTGATTATATACCTAAACTGATTCCTTTAACTGCGGATCAGTCTTACAACGTCAGACACTTATGCAAATTTTAGTTTAAGTCGTCAAAAAACACGTGTCCTTATACTTTTTTCCAACCCTTTAGTCTTACAAATTTTAAAAGTTTAATATTTTTAATATTTTTAAAAACTTTTTTGATCTCAACTCATTAAAACTGTATTTGAGTTAGTTTTCATTTACGTATATATGATTAACATAATTAATTATGCAGAATTTCCGCCGAAATAGTGTTTTTTCTTGTGTCCTTAAACTTTTTTCCACCAGTGTACGTGGGGAATTATTCGGCGGACTTTTTGGCTGCACCGACCGTAATTATAGGTCGAAAACACCAGGGCAAACACCTGGGACCTTCCGCGTGCAAGGCAAGCACTTAATCTACTGAGCTCTCCAGCCCCTAGAAGCGATATAAGTATGGACGTATTAACCCTATGTAACGTGGATGATTGCATAAAACGTGAATAACAACAGGAAAAGAATTCGTTGAATTGAATTAACACCGCTAAGAACAACACGAGGGCTATTGGCAACGAGTCTGATGATTTAGAACTACGGTCAAGTAACAATCAAAGACTAGAATAAGGCTTTTTAAAGCTGTTTCCCTCTGGTCAATAACAAAACAAAACCAGCATATATTTTATTTCACTTTTAAGATTTTCAAGTCACAAGTTAAAAATAAAAGTAAATGAAAACTACAAGTTTTTTAAAACAACTCTTAGCATTTATGAAATCGTTGAATAAATAACAAATTCGGAATAAATCTCACATCTCAGATGCAGTCTTTATAATCTTATCGCGATAAATAATACTAAAGACAAGCATTGAATCAGGCATTCATCCCGTTTCTCTAATACCCGAATCCATCGTAAGCTCGTTATTCTTGGGTTCTAACCATAGCCCAATGTGCTGCTCAGAGTGTGACATACGAGCTTATTATCTACATTGACTCTTAATAAGAATCATAAATCAGGTTTTCCTATGCAGCGAGACGTGGACAATGAATAATAAAGATGAAAATAATCTACTTATTTTCGAACGTAAAGTTTTGAGAAAAATAATGGGACTAGTTCAAGTAAATGGCCAGTGGCGAATTAGGACAAACCTTGAACTAGAAAAATTAATCAAAGGAGAAAATATCGTCAGATTTATAAAATCCCAGCGCCTATCATGGCTTGGCCACATATAAAGAATGGAGGATAGTGGCGGAATCAAGAAGATCTTAAACTGGACACCTTTGGGAACAAGACCAAGAGGACGCCCAAAGAAAAGGTGGAAGGATGATGTGCAAGACATTGACAGTAGTATAAAGATGCGTAAATGGAAAACAAAGGCCACACATAGAGCTGTCTGGACTAAAATTGTGCAACAAGCCAAGGCCTACACTGGGTTGTAGAGCTAAAAGAAGAAGACATCAGGTTTTCCTACAGCTTAATTTAAATTTTACATAGCCCACTGTGAAAATGAACATAAGATCATCTTTAAAAGATGAAAAAAATGTCTCCTAATGCACCATCCATAGAAATAGCTTTACATAGTGTGGCGGTCAGTACAAATACCCAATACTATACCTTGTCTAGAGAGAATGCGAGCTTCGAAAATACTTTCTTCCCCCATCCCTTGGTTTTCTAGGAAACGGAGGAGAATCACTTTTCTAAAACTAACGCATTTGAGGTTCTGTTGTGGGGTTAACAATCCGTGCAGTTCAAACCCAAGTAGGGTGGGGGAAAAACACGTCATTTCGAAGAAAACCAAGCGAAGGGATGGGGGAAGAAAGTCTATTCGAAGCTCGCATTCTGGCTAGACAAGATTTAAACCTTGCGACCGAGTCATTGCTTTGTCGCAGACATTTCAGTATTGTGCTGGCAGGCAAGAGGTTCCGGGAACAAAATGGGGTAGGCCCGTACCTCAGTGGTGACATCGGACGTGTGCTGTCTAAAAGCGCACATCTGAAAACCTTCACACAACCATAATAATACTAAGATATAATAATACTGAGATTCAAAACAGGCAACAAAGTCATAAGATGCAGAGCACACAGCAAAGATTTTCCACTCCGCATAAATCGTTCCTCTTCCGACTCACTGGAAGGAGATAACTGGGGTGATCAGCATAAATACCCAATATAGCCTTCGAGACCGAGTAATTACTTTGTAGAAGGTTATCTAGTATAGGGCTTGCATACAAGAGGTTCTGAAGTCAAAACCATTACATCTTTAATAGTAATAAATAAGACTCGCTAGAGAGGGGTGGGGGTAGGTACAGCTGTGGAAATAAAAAAGTGC
Source organism: Hylyphantes graminicola (assembly GCA_023701765.1). Classification (NCBI taxonomy): domain Eukaryota; kingdom Metazoa; phylum Arthropoda; class Arachnida; order Araneae; family Linyphiidae; genus Hylyphantes; species Hylyphantes graminicola. The sequence goes on from CM043123.1 coordinate 847,639, forward strand.
CCACTGGTGATTATTTTGGCCATTAGTCATCCTATAGAATCGGACCTTTTTGACATTGTGAACAATTAACATTCTGAGTTAATTGCATGACACAAAATTTGCATAAGAGGCCATCTTCATATTAAAAATGTTACTAACTTTAAAATTTCCAATAGCAACACCCCTTTTTGAATCCATGTTTCAAATCTCTGACCTATGTAAATACGAAAGCCAAATTTTGTTAGTTTTTAAGCATTATTAGAGGAGTTAGAGACGTGCAAAGTTTAGGTGCCATAATGTTAAATGAGTTGCACATAAAAAAACTATCCCGATCTATAAATAAGATAATGATACGAATTTTTTACTGAAAAGAAATTATAATAACCCAAACAAAATGCATTCAATATTGGGGTATTTAAAACAATTTTTATATTTTTAAATAATTATTAAATTATTTTTTTAAAAAAATATGAATGGAAACCCCTTAATATTTTTAAAGTAATAAATACAAAACAAGAAGTTTAAGCGAAATGCCAATTTTTAATTTTTTTTTATTTATAATTTGCTGAGTAAATCACAAAATACTTTTTAATTACCCTTTAGGGGACTGTGTATAAGATTACGTGTGTAATTGATGAATAAAGACGGCTTTGCATGCATGCTTGCTTGTCATTTTAGAGATGGTCCCCAAAATGTCCACAAGGGATTCGATTGAATAACCCGTCAAATATTCATCCAAATGCAACAAAAACTTAGATTTAAAGGTTTTCAAGAGTGCTTAACATTTCTAAGTTATTAAAATTGGGTGTTACTATTGGAAAGTTTAAAGATCGTAATATTTTTAATATGAAGACGGCCCCTTATGCAAATTTTGTATCGTGCAATTAACTCAGAATGTTAATTGTACACAATCTCAAAAAGGTCCGATTCTATAGGGTGACTAACGGATGAAATAACCTCAAGTGGGTACTTTTTTTATTTCCACAGCTGTACATAACGTATATATGCCGGCTTGTATGCTTGATCAGAGACCCGCTTATATAAACCTTCGTCAATCAAGACAGAAACAGAAAGAATTTTTACTGTCACAGAGAAAGGAAAATACACCCAGGGCGAAGACGGGAATCGAACCCGTACCCGTTACAGCGCGCAAACTGCTAGCGTAATGGTCTGCAATCGAAACTCATCGGCCATCCGGGCCCCACTCGCTAGAGAGTCATCCTCACATAACTAGCTATGTGCTATGTTGACATTGCCACAGTAACAAACATTGTTCTAGTGCTATTCATTTTCTAAACGGGCAAATGAACAGGTTGCTAATGTTTTTTTTTTTTTTTTTTCATTCCCGATTCACCCATTTATTGCGCTTGGTAAGGAAAAGAAACAGCCAAATGGGAATTTCGGACAACACTTTCACTATGCAGGATTATTGTTTCCGAGTAATATACGATAGGAATATCATTATAAAATCCATAGTTGTACGGCCGCCTTGGCCGTTTTAAGAGTGAAAGGGTTAATGAAATATTGCTCAAAATCGACACTATTGTTTACTGGCAATTAAAAATATATATAACTGTGTCGTAAAGGCATTAATCAACCCTAGATGCATCAATTAAATGGTGAACTGTTCCATTTTAGACTAAATTACAATACAAAATTTAAATTATGTAAAAACCCGAAGGGTAACTCTGATTTTTTTTGTTTCGACAGTTACCCTCAGTGCAATGTGAAGGTCGACATTACCAGTGTAAATCGGGAAAAAAGTAACGATGAAAACATAGAGGATATTCACCGTAACATACAGTGGTAGTCAAAAGTGATTGCGCACCTGGAATATTTTGATATTTTAAAAAATTATTTAAAAAAAACTATTGTTCATTGTATATAGTTCTTTTAACCTAAAGAAGTGCATTTTTTTACAAATAATATGCCAAGAAAATTAAATCACTGTGATAGTTAGGAGTGGAGTCAAACGGTTGCGAGAAATTAAGATAGCTGCACACCTTTGAAGGCTTAATTTTTGTATTGATAAAATTAACTTTTTATGGGCTTTATGATATCCTGACCAGGGAGGCAAATTAATATATTTTTTTAAAGTTACAGACCGAAATGGGTGAAATTTTTTCATAGCTCAGGGACATTACATTTAATGAAAATACAAAATAAAAAAAAATGCAATAGTTTTTTTTATTTAAAAAAATATTAATTTTTTAAACTTTTTTTAAAAATGCTCCTTGCGATTCAATTTTTTTCTAAAATGTCTAATTTTTTTTTATAAGATATTTAAATATATGGGTCATTCTTGAGAAAACGTACAAAAACATGTCCCCGCAAGGTATCTTTCATATGAAGAAAAGTTATGCTTCCACTTTAATAAATTAAAATAAGGAATATTTTATCTATTTACTAGCGTTGAAACAATTCAAAAAAATTAATTTTTTGTGTACAAATTTGTGTCCACAGACTATGACAAGTCATGTCCGTGAGCAGTCTCACCGTCATGTCCGGGAGCTGTTTTTGTTTGTTTATACTAATTAAATACCAATTTTTCATAACTAAAGTTGATTCTTAGTTCAACTGACACTACTACAACATACAAAACATAAAATATAATCATTAAAACTAATATAAGTAGATTAATTCCGTGAAAATAAAATGTCCCACAGATATTCGTCATGTCCGTGTACAACGTATTCTTTAGCTTGCATAGCTATCTAGAAATTATAATAGTACTCTGGTTCAGTCTTATTAGTATTCAATAATGCACTTTAAATGTTGTATCACGTCGATAGTTTGAATACCACAATAGATAAAAAGTAATTCGAAGTTAAAGGTTAAAAAAAGGCCATTGACAAGATCATAGCGTCATTTCTGTGGTCAAGGTATGAGAAGGTAAGCTGATGATTTTTACCTATAATTTTGTATTTATAGAAAGAAATAAGGTATATATTGTCAGTTTGCAAGTTTCGTTCTCTAAATCCAAAATCTTTTGCGCCTGGAAGCTCTTATTTACGATTTCGTCATGTCCGTGTACCATCATGTCCGTGTATTCGGTCCATGTATTACTATATGAATAATTAAAATTAATTGTATGATCTGGACTGATGTTATTTTTCCAATGCAGTACGTAAGGGTAACTCAAATCCAAAGTTTCAAAAACTTTCATCAATATTTTTTTTCGATATTTTTTCTCCTCAAATTGCACGTTTTCTCAAGAATGACCCATATGTAAACAAAACTGTGCATGGATTTTTTATTTGTCTTATTGGTTAATTAATTAAAATTAAAAATTTATTTTACTTGGAAATTCTTGATTTTTTTCGTGATATGCTAAAGTAAATCTGAGTAAAATATTAAAAAAATTTATCAGATTTCAAAATCCATGCACAATTATGTTTGAAAGATTATCAATAACAATTTTCCACAATTTCAAAGCAATACACAAATTTTTGAATCGCAAGGAACAATTCGAATGTACGACAAACCATTAAAAACACTTATGGAGAAAAAGGCAAGTAAAGAAAATAATAACTTCCACTTAACGTACGATTTTCGGATTTCGGTGTTTACGAAACCTCCGACTGTATTTCGAATTCTTTTCGGATCGTTAAAAGTAATATATGTTCTTAAAGATAAAAGTTCAAGCTATAACTTTTTATTAAAATACCAAAATCGATATTTTTGACATTTTTTGCCTCCCCAGTCCCCTTTATTTAAAAAGTTGTAAGTTGGACAAAAATGTTAAATTTCAATTTCAAATACAGGCAAACCCAAAGCCTTAATAGATATGACTTTGACCAAGGTTTAAATCCTTTATTTACTTTCCGAGTACCTGTAAAAAAAATTGAAACAATTGGAATCAAATTTTTTGGAGAAAATGTGTTTTGGAATAAAGTAAAAACATAAAAATCTTGCTTTGAGATAAGCACCAAATTTTAATTCAGATGGAAATGTTAAGAAGGTAATTACTAAATTCATTTAACTCTTAACACGTTGGATGCCACTGACTCCTTAGGGAGTCGCGTGGTTCCGATTAACCGATAACAGCACATTCTGATGAAATTCATAGTACCATTTCGCCAACTGTTCTCATGAGTTCAAGTTCGTTTGTAACTTTTGCATCCGATCCTTCTGTGCTTGGAATAATACTTGCTGATTTGAAAGAGTTCATTCTATTTAAAATTACGAGGAAATTAAATCCCTCGTCTCAAGTGTAGGGCGACCAGACACCATGACATACTACATTTCGTAAAGTGATTCAGTTTGTTATTCAACAATCTAGCTATAGAAAATTGCAAATAGTTTTTTTTTTGTATTTTTTCAAACAAAAACTAACCAAAAAATATGAATTATGAAAATTTAATTGTGATTTTATAATCTAAAAGTTAATCGCTGAAGCATATCTGGCAATTGGCTTTCAATTAAATAATTAGTGACAGGTTAGGAGTTATCCGGTTGGAAAAGGCCAGGGAAATTTTCTCGTATTTTTACGACTAGCTGTCGGCTGTCGTGTAGCTTTAGTTAGCAGCGTTAATTCAACCTAACCTTGCAATTTTACGACCTCGAACTAAGATTTGCACTACGAAATGAAGAATATTTAGTTCATTTCAATTGTAACGAACAGGTTTAAAAAACAGGATGTTGTTCTACTTTATCAGGCTCTATCGATGAAGCCTCTATCGATGATATAGTGGCAGCGAATGTGTTAATATGCAGAAAAACATACAAATATAGTATGTTTTATTTTTGCAATCAATATATCTATTTCCGTTTAAAATAAATATTTGCTATGAAACTTGTCAGGTCAATGATGACTAAAACTATGGTAACTTTTTTTCTATTTACACTAGAAACAAAATTTGCGCTGATTTATGAAGCCAATGAATTGCTCTTTAAAATAATAAAAAAAAATAGAAATTTGACCGAATTTCGTGTTTTTAAGGTATACTTCTACCTTAAGTCATATTTAGGCTATCTCATATTGAAAATTTTGAAAATGCTTACAAACTTTAAAAAATTATTTATCTTAAAACATAAGTGAATAAAAGTGTAGTTTCGTGAAATTCAGAAAGTTGGCTAACTATTTTAGCAACAATTCCGAAAGTTTCTAAACATTTCCAATATTTTACGAATCAGGAGAGAGATGACTAAAAAAATATTACTCAATTTCCCGCAACCGTTTGACTCTTATATCCACAAAATCGATTTCATTTACATGGCATATTATTTGTAAATAATCTGCAATTCTTTTGGTAAAAAGGAAAATACACAATAGATTTTGTGAAAATTTAAAAATACCAATATATTCCAGGAGAACGATCACTTTTGAAATCTTAAATTGTGACTATATACTAATAAATAACACTGAAACAATACCCAATTCAAACAAAAATAAGACAAAAGTAAAAACAATGTGGTAACAAAGTACTGAAACATATGAAGTATTAGCGATACAGGCTTTCAAGGTAGTCAAATAAAATTGTACATGAAAATATTTGACAAGATAAAATAAAGAGTCATGTAAAAACCAAGACCCAGGTCTCAGAGTTAAGGTAACACTGTAACAGTGACAAATCATCCAAAGAAGTCCAATAACAGAAAAAAAAATGTTCTTATAACAAAGGAAAGTTTTAACTTAAAAACTAAGAATGGGGTTGACTACGCCACACTATAGCTACACAAACTCTATACAAACGGTAAGACTGAAGCTAAAGTAAAAAAAAATGTTTTGCTAGACAAACTTTAAGAAAAAGGTAAAACTCTAGCAACATTTAAAATAACGAGAATTTACTTTTTATTGTAGTTACTTTTATTTTCTGCGTTTCTTTTACATTATTTCAATAATTTTTATAAAGCTGAGTTGTAGAAAACGAGCTATTTAATGTTGCAGTAGCCTTCAATGCCAATTTTCATTTAATTACCTTGAATGGCAACTTCACAAAGTTTTCATACACTTAGGTACTAAATTTACAATCACACTGCATGGTTATTTAATTGTTTCATTATTTACCTATAAAACAGGTTACTTAACTTTGCAAAGGAGCAGTTTGTCATTTCTCAACACTTTCGCTGAAGCAATTTTTGTTGTTGCATAACATATATAGGAATAACATCATCGAAACCTTAGCTTTTGGTGCCTAAAGGCATTATCCACAGTCAAATAAATTTTTACCAGCAAACATTTCCCACAACAGATTAAACGACTAAATAATTTTTACTTACTCTCATTTGATATGAGAGTAATATGATGGGAGAATATATGAAGTTTCAAATTGGTGCTTTAAACATTTTTAATGAAAAATCTAGTAAATTTTCTCATTAAGTGCTTAAAATAACCATTTACTTCCAATATACAAAGGAAACTTGACCATAGAATATTTTTTTGAAGCATTCACTCAAAATTAAAAAGAAAAAGTAACTTGGTAAGTAAAAGGTGGATGAAAAATGGGTAAATAGTAACATTACTTGGCACAACAGTGTTAGAGTTGAGACAGCAGGTTCTAGCATTAACTTATACTGATCAAACTAATCAGCTTTGCAAAAAAGATAATTAAGTTTTAATGTATTTTTACTTCAGTTTCCTCAGATATTGTCACAACTTAACAGCTGCCATTTTAAAGTGATAAACAAGTTATGCATGATCTACTGGATATATTTTAACACAATTATTGGTTTTTACAAAAATATGTATGGGTATGTATATTGTGTTCAATTTAACATGGTTTTAAGGAAAAGGGAAAAATCTTTGCTAGTTAAACTTTCTCCACAAAGCAATAACTGTAGTTTAGAAATGCTTTAAAAAAATAAAAAGGCGAAATTTAGTTTAGAAATGCTTCAGAAATTGCTCACTATGTTTTTTAAGCAATAATGAAAGATAAAGTGTTGTGGCCTGAACAAACGATTGAATTAATAGAGTATAGTAATAAATAAGTAAAATTATTAATTTTTAGTCATCCTTTTTTGATTTTAGCAGTAAAATGTCCTCTGGTGACCAAATTTTGTAATCAATTTTATTGCAAAAATATGTCTGTTATGATCGACTTAAGAATATTCCAAGCGTCATCAACACTAGAAAACTCAAACCTGTTCTAGAGGGTCCGAGTAGGATCTCTTATTTTATTAACTCTGCATTAAAAATAAAAAAAAGCTTAGAATTTCAGTAGAAAATTATTAAGCACTTTAGGAGAAGCCACAAGTCAAGTGTAAATAATTTTGAGTTATTTAAGTCGCACATTTTTCATTTCAATTACATTTTTATGTAGTTGCCCATAAAATAAAGTTTAATTTAAAACTCATTTGAAATTTATACAGAACAGAATTTGAATTAATTTATATATACTTCTTACCTCTAACATAATAACTAAACCCACCTTTTACATTGCATTTGAAATAAAATGTTTTTTGGCTTTGTTGTTTAGAAAAAATAAGAAAATAGTTTTGCTTTGTGGTTAATTTGTGCATTATCCATAATTAATTCCGTAATTGTTTATCTAATACACTCATTAAGCATTATTTTTTTAAACTACAAACAAAAGAAAATTTGTCAAAAACTACAACCATTCTAAAGCTCTTAAAAGAACATTTGCCAGCAGTATGTTACTAATGTTCTTACTGGTGTGCCCATGTTATTAAGAGTAGTTTCTTGAAAAAAAACTCAAATGACTTGGGACAACTGCATTGTATCACAATTCAAAACAGGGGACATTTTGTTATACAACTACTACAAAATATAACTAATCTCTACCCAAGCAAAATCAGCATTATTGTTAAAATTAAAGGATAAGGCATAAAGGTGAAAAGAAATCAATCACCAGTTTACAATATAAGCACATCATAACGGTTTTCGTCTTGTTTTTGACCTGCTTGTACGAGGAAGTGTTGCATATCCAGAAACCTAAAATAAAATTACCCCAATAAAACAATAAAGATTTATTCAAACTTTTTTTTGCATATTTATGTACACTGGAAGGGGAAACCTTGGGCATGCGTGTCCATATGATTATGTGGCAGGTAAAAGACCCCTTGAGTTCCCATATTTTCTTGGGTTCCCTCGGTAAAATTAAATCTTGGCATACTATAAAATCCACAGAGAGCTCAGATTCCTTGTAATCCGAACGTCAAAATTAGTAGCAAGAGTCGCCTAGATGATGCCACAGAAAAATGGCTCTAAATTCTGGAGAATATGGCAAGTTTGCAAAGGGTTAATCAGTCAAATACAGCCCCGTTGGGAAAAAATGCATTTATGTATACAGTGACATAAGACAACTTTCTTACATTTGCATAACTAGTCTCCTCCGCGTCCATAAATTATTGACTTGTTTAGGGGACGGAAGGAACTTAGCCCAATATCACCAAATCAGAGCCAAAACCTGTTTTATTTTCATTGAGGTTGAAATTTTGATTACAAAATAAAAAAATTACGGTCCGTCATGAACCGGTTTCTTCTAGTTTTTTCACAAAGCCCTGGCCTTATATCCTACCTCAACTAATACACAGGTTAGCGATTTTGGAAGAGTATTTGGTTTAAAAATAAGGGGCGACTTATACACAGAGTCGGGTTATACACGAGTACATACGGTAGCTAAAATAGTACTTTACTTTTAGTTGAACCAAAATTTGTTTTAATATGAATATTCCATTAATTTTGATTATAGAAATTACTCATTCTCTGCATATTAACCTTTTGTTTCAAACAAGACAATTTTTTTTTTCTTGTTTTGTAACATTTATGCATACCTTATCAAATTTAGTAGCATACATACCTCTTCATAAGAATTTTGTTTGGATATAACTTTCTTAGGTTGTGCTGTACCTCGAACTCCTTTAACAATTCGACTTTTCCTACTTATTGCTCCACTCTGAGTAGAACTAAATCAAAAGTAATAAAATACAAGGTAATTATACAAAAAAAATTTACTAAATTACATACATAATACAAATAGCAGATACATAGGGTGATACCACAAACAACATATTTCCTTAGGTTTCAATCTTATCAAAAAGTGATTCAGGATGGATCGGTCAAACAAACATTGACGCCTTGTAGTGTATTGTTTTGTCTCTCCTTGTTTGATCTTAGCCCCCCATATATACATATGGGCCACAATTCCTCAACAATTCAGTATCTATTCCAGGATCAGCCAAAATGAGATTAAAAGAGACTCAGTTTTATCTAATTCAAGTAATTGGAAATTAAATTTACACACCAATTTTAAACATCCATTTTTATGTTCCTTTCTCTTCCTTTAGCCTGGGAATAGAGCACATAGTATAACATACAAATTTAGAAACTTTCAACACCAACTTCCTAGCCGTTATTTTTCACAAAATTGGTCAGAGGGTTGGAAGTTGAACAATCTGCCAAGGTCAACATGAAAAACTGCACTTCTAAATTGGTTTACGGCTGTTTAATTTTGATTATATTTATGTGTGTCAGAAAAGCCATGGTCAGAGATAAGACAGAGTGATATGCGACAGGGGCAGACCCTTTGAAATATTTAGTCAAATATGTACCTGATAGCTTGGTTTTGTTCTTTAGCCAGCTTTTCGTCTTCTGATAAAATACCTTCTGATAGCCAACGATGTCGTAAAGAATTATCAGATGCACAGTCAGCTTCATCTAACAGATAAAGATAAAATATGTTTCATCAGCTTTATGTTATTCCTTATTCCATACTGACATTGCAAGGGGCATACAGTTTGTGTAAGAAAGCCAGGAAATGAGGACACTTATAGATTACTTTCAGTTTACTTATTTAGTGGCTTAAAAGATTACTTAAAAACTATATACAAGAACATAATCTAAGTGAAGCCTGCTCCTATAACAAGAAAAGGCAAACTTTTGAAGATACAAGATACAAGTTTGCATTAAATCAGTGGCAGATCCAGCAGGGGGTAGATGGGGTAATTACCCCCCCCCCCCCCTCCTCATTTTTTTTTTAATTTACCAAAGAAGAGTACTTCTCCAGCGATTTTTTTTTAGAAAACAATTTTTCTTTTTTAAACAAATTAAACACAGAATATTCGCTCTTTAAAAATAACCGATTGATTATAATTGTAGTTAGGGCTCGAGGCCCCCTCCCGCCCTGCTGACTGTGACAAAGTGCCCTTTCGTCCAAATTAATTTTCCCAAATTAGAGTAATTTTCAAAACTGAAAATGAAAAAAAATTGAAAATAGACAAAATTGTATTTTAATGCAAAAAACAAATTTTCCCGAATAACAGAACTCTGGGTTGTCACACAAGATGCACTAGATTTATAAATGTTTGCATAGAAAACAGGCGTTTAGTAATTCAAAATTTGGGATCTATTGCTTTTAATTGGTTTGTAATTTACTTTTATTCTTAATAATTCGTCAACTTATACTTTAATTGATTTATACTATCCCACTCTTATAATTTTAAAATTGTACAAAAGGGAAAAAAGAATCCGGTAAGAGCAAAAAATAACTGTTACACTTGGAAAAGTTAACTAACATTTTTTTTTACTTTTAAAAACCGGTTAGAACATAAAGGTATTTAATTTTTTCATTGTGTGTCGCAAATAATTCAGTGACTACCATTAATGTAACAACAAGAAATTTTTGTTGTGCATTTAAAAGTGGAATGTAAATGCCGTTTTTTAAAATTCTGTTTCCTATAATAATAGGGGGTACCCCCGGTGATATATTTTTGGCTCACAATTTAAAAAAAAACATTTCACTCATGATATAAACCTCATGTATCTCATTTGTTGCAGTTTTTTTTGCAATGAATAATTATTTTTTAAAAACTAAAATCGGCTATTTTTCAAAATTTAAACAAGGGTATCAGCTTTCAAACAAGTATTTGAAAAGAGTTGCTAAGATTGATTATTTAATTAAATTCATGAATTATTAAAAATTAAATATTCGGAATTATAAAAAAAGTATACCCCCCTCCCCCCCCCAAAAAAGTCTGGATCCCCCCTCCCCCTACGAAAAAAGTCTGGATCCGTGCCTGCATTAAATCATCATTTTATATTTTACCTAAATTATTTGAAGCCGATGTAGAAGCTGTAAAATGTTGTGTTGAACCACCACCTTCTATTAAATCACTCATACTGTAGCTTTTCTTTAAATGTTGAACTAAAGTTTCTTGGCCCTATATAAAAAGAAACTTATTTCAAAACGATGTCAATAAATAAAAAAAAATAATGTCTTGCATAACATCATATATTAAAATACTTGAAATATCAAATCATTCAAACTATAAAATCCATTGCAAAACATTAATGAGAATCTGGGAATAGGTAACATACAATCAAAATATGTATCTGAAAGAACTGTCTTTTTGAAATATATTTTCTCTGCAATTGAATTGGTGAGTGCAGAAACCACTTCAGTCAAAAAAGTCCGAAAACTCGTTTTCAATGAAAATAAGCGTAGAAAGGCAAGATGCGTGTTGGGTGCAAAACTATGTTAGTCTGTTGCGTAGTTCCGTAAATACAGGACGTTTGCTTCGAGTGTTGAGTGCAGAAATAGAGGAGGAGTTATTACGTTTTCTTTCTCCCTCCTGAAAAATTTGAAATTTGTGACTGACGTTTCTGCACTCACGGATTTAATTGTTGGCTATATTTTATGTATACTTCTAAGTTTTTCAAAAATTATTTTTTTACTAAACCTAAAAAATTTTAAGTTTGAACTCTGCTTTTAATTGCAAATTTTGAATCCAATTAAAATTTGAAGCTAATTCAAATATTTAGAACAAAAAAAAAAACTTAAAAGGTTTGTAAATTTTGCAATAATTGAGTGCATTATGTTTATAGATAGCAAAACCTAATCCAATATGGAGAAATTTTAATAAAATTATTATCGTATAAGTAAAGCTTGTAGCTAATAAACACTCCAAAACTACTTTCAAGGAGATCACTTCTTTTTATTTCAAACTAATTTTGATTACAGAAAAGTAATGGTGTATGAAGGTTTTTTTTTTTTTACAACAGAGTCTGTATGGCTGCTAATTGCAACTACAGAAAATCTATTTGCAGTTCTGGTACAATTATTATTAAACTAGGTTTTTATGTAATAGTTTGTAATTATGTAATCACTATGTAATATTTAAATTATTTCTATTTGATAAAATTAGGATATAAAATTAAGTTTATAAAATATTTACTAAGTTTAAAAATACTTTAATCCACAAATGAATCGGTGAATGCAGAAACGTCAGTCACAAATTTCAAATCTTTCAGGAAGGAGAAAAAACGTAATAACTCCTCCTCTATTTTTGTACTCAACACTCGAAACAAACTTCCTGTATTTACGGAACTACTCAACAGACTAACATAGTTTTTGCACCCAACATGCATCTTGCCTTTCTACGCATATTTTCATTGAAAACGAGCTTTCGGATTTTTTTACTGAAGTGGTTTCTGTACTCACCGATTCAAATATACCAAATATAAATAGATATTGCTTAGCTCAAATTTATAATCCTGCAAATCAAACTATCCTTAATCTTCATTTGTAGGATATCGTTGTAATCAAAATAAAAGATTAGTTGTTTTTAGTTAAGTTTTGCAATTTTAATTTCTGTATAACTTAGTTTTAACGTACATTTTAGCCCTGTATTACATTGATTGTTTTATAACTATTTAAGATTAATTTCAAATCTAAGTTAAGATATTGGTTACCCACATTGCTTAAAAAAATATTTCATAAAAAAATACATTTTTATTGGCATTGAATCAAAGTTTGTGTTAAATGCTTACTGCTTACCTAATATTGCGACTTATAAATCATTCAGAGTCGATTATTTAGATTTCAACTGCATTAACCAACCAAACACACAAACAATTTTATTCTAGCAGTTACATTAGTAAATTATATTTTCAGCCCAAATAAGGTATAAAATATCTAAGATTTCTTTACAGTCATAACTCATATGCATTGAAAGCGTGTACCACAGAAAAAGCATTGTTGAATTTTATAGCTTCCACGCAACATTTATAACTTAAAAAGTGGAAGGTATCATAATCGTTCAGTCCGTCTGTCACAAACTGTCACAGAACAAACCGTAAGTCTCACAAAAAAAGTGGGATACATCTTTTTGAAACAAAAAATCATGCTAGGCAACATCTCAAATTTCATTAAAAGATTTAAATTAGAAGTATATTTAAAATTTAAATAACTAAAATTTTAATCTACATTGATGTAACATCAAAATTCCATTTTTGTTTAATATTTTCACTGTTGCCATTTCATCAAACGTACAAATATCTTTATTTAAAATAAAACTCTTGAAAGAATATTTATTTATGCGATATAATTTAGTTTGGATTGTTGTAATATATCACAATTAGATTTCTATTTATGTTCATTATGCATGTATGAAGAAAGATGCATAGAGAATTCTAACTTTGCATAAAAAATATGCAAAATTTTGCTTTTATTTTTTTAAGCATCAATTTTACTAATTATTTATTTTCCGAACTGTAAAATTAATTAAACATACGATAAATGATAACTGAATTTTCAAAAGAAAGCTAATGCAAATGGGAAATTGTGAAAGCTCAAAGATATTTAAAAAGAATACATCATTCTTCCTTGAACTTCAAACAAATTTAGCAAATGATAAAGGCTAATTTTTAAATTTGAGAAAGGAGATTAAGGAAAATAGTTAATTTTGGCATTTAAAAGTTTGAATTAGAACTAGCTAAAGGCCCTGTTTGGCGAATTTCTTTCTAAGGAGTATAAATAGATTGTTTCCTGTTGTGCACAAATGTTGTGTGGAAGGGGTTTAAATGACAGATTCTGTAACAAACCTACTTGTTTAGTTTATAACCCTATGGCGTGGCATACACCCAAGTATAGGTCAAGTGCAAACTAAATACCCACGAAATTTACAGCCCCCATTTACATTTATCATTCTTGCATATTTTAGACTATGTTCTTTCTGGGTTTTTTTTACGGAATTAAAATAAATACTAGTTTATTTTCTTATCACAACCCAGAACAATTCACAATTTTATCTGAAATGCAAAGAAAAATAGCTCAATTGCAAAAGAACTCGATTTGTTATTGCACAGGCCTACTCATATTAAAATACAGTTTACCAAAAAACAGTTGGGGGCTGGGGAGCCCAGTCAGTTAGGCACTCGCCTAGCATGCGAAAGGTCTTAGGTTCGGGTCCGGGCATAGACAAAAAAAATTACTGCTGACCTATAAAAGGCCTGTGCAGCCAAAAATGTCCGACGAATAATACCCTGTGCAAGGGAGTGAATGTTAAATATACTTCAAAGTCCTAACGCTGTGTACGAAGTCGCCCTTAAGGGTTGCGTTGGGTGCCTATTCAGGTGTCGGCTCGTCACTTGACTGTGGTTCTAAAATACGACGCCCGTCACTAATAGCCCTCGTGTAGCTCTAGTGCAATGATAATTCAAACCTAACTTAACCAAAACACAGTTACACAGTAAAAGGGCGATATTCAACCTTCGCTGTGATATCTATACGCAGCTATTCTACACACCGACAAAATATGATTTCTGTTTCTTGTACTATAGTATCTGTGCCAACTTTAATGAATATTTAAATTTAGTAATAAATAGAAAATAAAGAAAACATTGAAAACATGAATTAATTTATGGTTTGGGCATTGATTATTTTACAGTCGAATCCTTGTTAACGTGAACTTGCTTAACACAAAATTTTGCTTAAGATAAGTTTATCCTTATGCTTAAAACAGCACTTCCGGGGCCTATAATGCTTTGAGCTAATGCTAAAACATATCTTAATACGAAATTGCTTTCGGCAAAAGCTTGCTAAACACAAACAAAAAATTAAGAATTTGACTTTTTTCTTAGTAATTCGAAGAACAATTTAAATAAAACATTTTTAAAAAGTGGCAAACAAACATTATAAGAATAAATAGTCTTCTACTTCTGAGAAAATCATGAGACCTTCCATGATTCGTCAGTTTAAATTTAATTGCTGTTCTTAATTGGTATTCCTTAAAAAAAATTCTAAATATTTTTTATGGTACATTCTACTCCAAATGAACTTTATTAAATTACTAATAGTAAACATGTATAATTATTGTATTACATAATAAAATTAGAATAATTTTTAGAAGTTAACTATTCACAGGTTAATAATGAAAAAATTCCTCACAGTTAACATGAAATTCGGTTAACATGAAATATTTCCGCCATCCCTTGAGTCAGGGTTCGAATGTATTATAATACAGAATACTTCAAAAGTGGAATTGAAAATCATAACTTTTCTTAAAATTCTTTAACATTTTGACAAGTCTACATTTTAACACTCTAAAAAGTTTTTTTTTTTTTTTCAATTTTGAAAATATTTTTTTCTGAATAGTTAACCAAATTTTTATAACAATCTGGGTGAGTAAAATAGTTTTCAATTTGGCTAAAAGAGTATTTTCTGATGACTATGTGCTAGAAAATAGTCTGTGTGATAGACAATTATTTTAATGATAGTGCAATTTTCAACCATGGGAACCATGGGATAGAAAAAATTTTAAAACCCTATTCTGCATGGGATGTGATTTATGTACAAAAAAATTGTTTTAGTTAAATATTTTTTTGTACTTTACACACTATTTCCAATACCTTCAACGCAGTTTGCATTACAACAGCAGTAGCATAGCTCAAACCTTTCGAACCAAGTTGAAGTACTGTATTGTATCCTTGGTCTCGAGCTTTTGCAATATATTCATCAATTTCCTACAATATATAATAAATATTTATTAAGCAAGCAAATAAAAAATACATTCTTAAAAATTTGTTAGTTTGCATTTTCCTTTTTAAAAAATCATCATACTTATGACCTTTCTACTTTTATTTGAAGGGTTAAATGGGGGAGGAACATACCCATTGAGAAACCTCTAATATTTTCTCTTTTTTTTCAATTTTTAAAATATTAAAGGGAAGGAAACAATACTTGTATGAAACACAACACACATTTGATACTCAATGCTTTCTAATAAATATCAAATATATATGTTTTCTCATTTGAATTTTTCATAATCTGGGACAAACTAAAAAACTAATGCAACAAAAAAATTTTAACAATTCCGCATACATAGCCAAAACATATCCGCAAGATATGTAGTAGACGATATTTGAAAAAGCCATGATATCCAATATAAAAATTCCAAATTTCTTGGAAACCTAGCCAACATTTAAAAAAACTAATTTTTGCTATTTTGCTACAAGTAAATGGCACCATGCATTTTATAATAACAGGAATATTTTTAAATATATCACTGTTTTGGGGGACCAGGATTCAAAACTGGAACCTTCTATACAGCTCTCCACATTATTGACCATTATACAACTAGTTACATGAAGCAAAGAATTTTGTTTCTGTTAAAACAAGTGGTTGTCATAAATGAACCTTTTGTAAGTAGATATTATTGCCAAATTATACTTGCCAAATTTTCAACTTAGTTGTCAATTTTTAGACATATAATGGATGAATATTCATACCTAAGTCAAGTAAGGTGGAAGCTAATTTTTTGAAACACCCAAACACCTCCCAACAAAATATCCTTGAGCTCCATTATCCAGACAGATATCAAAAATTGTGGTAAGTCAGAAAGTGTAACTACAATGAGCATACATTAGATGTCAAAACCATCTACATTGAGTCAATTGGATTCCGTGTGCACTATTAGATGTTCTAAAAGTCTAGTGGATGGAACCAAGGTACAATTTAGATGGATACATAGACAACCCATTGTTATTCAAAAATTGAAATTTGGAACATATTTTAAGAGTGTTTTTGAAAAAGTAAAATTTTTGATTTGGCAAGTATTCAAACAAGTTGTCTGACCTGGCAAGTAAATATTTTCAGATTTGCCAAACTCTGATTTTAATGACATTTTAAGTGATAATATATCAATTAGAGTGTTTTGCACTTATTCTTAATATAGTATTAAACTTGTTATTTCAATCTTTTAAAAAAATTTGACTTTTCAGCAGAAACATGCTTTACATTTAGAAATTTTTCACGAACACAATTTACCCTTTCACGTTTAATCAATTGAGGGTGCACAAATCGTCTATACATGACACTGGATCCTCTTGTGGCAGGAGATAGCAACCACAGTACAAATAAAATTTTCATTTCATAGTAAAATGGAAGCCTGAAAGCAAAATAAACTTAAACACCTTTTTATTTCTTATGTGCAAAAATTTAACATTTTGATAATAACTGTGGTATAAAGGCCCTCGCCAGATAAGACGGTGAAAAATGCCCCCATTCCAATCGGGCTAATTTTTTTTCTGAAAATACCTCATAGTATGGACAACTTCTCAGCCAAGTTTCAGCTAAAAAATATGACGCATTTTTGAGTAAAAAATTAAAGTTTTTTTTTCTTTTTAAATTGATTATTCCCTGAATATATTTGATAAATCCAAAAAACTACTCATGAGTTTTTAGATATCATTGAGTAGTATTCTCAGAAAAATCCGCTCATAAATCTGATCGAGCGATCATTCTTAAAAATGCATTTTTATTTTTCAAAAAAAAATTTCATGCCAAAATCGTTTGGTCACAACTTAGGATTTTGTCTCTACATATTCCTCTATTATCAATCTATAATATATATTTTTTTTCAGATTTTTAAAATTATTGGACGATAGTTTAAAAAAAATAAAATATTCTTAAAACCTGACTTTTCGCACTACTTACTCGGCAGATGGCACTCCTAACAAAGGCGGGGAAATTCAATCTGGGAGAATTTCTTTCGGACTAAAGAATTTAGCATAGATTTAGAAAGTAGCAGATCTGCCTCTAGGGGGAAAGGTGAAGCCATTTGTTAACCATTATCCCATAAGGCAGTTCGCAAGCTCTTGCACATGGCATGCCATACGCCACCAGATGGCACCATGAGATAATTCGACAAATAAAAGATATATATTCAATATTAACTAATTAAAACTTTTTACAAGTTTCGCTAGCATAATTTTATAGCTGCATGCGTATTGATAATTTCTGTAAGGCATGAGGTATATATTCACAAAAGAAGCAATTTAAAAATGCAGTTTTTATTGTATGTAACTCTTCGGAAAAACCATTTTTGTGAATCAGTATCCCGTGATGCATTGCGAAAACGACGAAATGTGGATTCATCACGCATCATTGCGTTGTACGGGATTGCGCAATCGGTGGGCATGCTATTTCTAAATCTATGGATTTTAGAGCAAAAAAATCAGGCTTTAAGAATTATTTTTTTAAACTATCGTCCAATAATTTTAAAAATCTGAAAAAAATATATATTATAGATTGATAATAGAGGAATATGTAGAGACAAAATCCTAAGTTGTGACCAAACGATTTTGGCATGAAATTTTTTTTTGAAAAATAAAATTGCATTTTTAAGAATGATCGCTCGATCAGATTTATGAGCGGATTTTTCTGAGAATACTACTCAATGATATCTAAAAACTCATGAGTAGTTTTTTGGATTTATCAAATATATTCAGGGAATAATCAATTTAAAAAGAAAAAAAGCTTTAATTTTTTACTCAAAAATGCGTCATATTTTTGAGCTGAAACTTGGCTGAGAAGTTGTCCATACTATGAGGTATTTTCAGAAAAAAAATTAGCCCGATTGGAATGGGGGCATTTTTCACCGTCTTATCTGGCGAGGGCCTTTGTTATGTAAATTTTGTAAATAAAAAAAATTAAATTTAAATGAAAGTTTTTCAAATATGATTATGACTTCAATTTTAACCCTAAACTGCAGAATTTTTTTTCTGCATAGAAACTATGATTAAATATCTTCAATTGGCCAGATGAATTGGAAAATTATTAAAAAGGTTTTTCATTAATTCTTTATGTCCTTACTTTTCTTGCTAATGTTACACAGCTAAGCATTGCGCATCAGCAAGCTACAAATAATAACTAATTGAAACGATAACTAATAAACGAATAGCAGCATTTTGTATGCCTTGACTTTTTAAATGTGCTGCGCAGAAGCTTTTTTTCTCCAAACTTTTCTGGAAATTACATTGTTGCAATAGGCAAATGTTCCAGCAATACGCATCAGCAACTTTTTTTACTTTTTTTTTAATAAATCAGGAGTGTGTGATCAGAAGTATCTGTTTCCCAAGATTGTGACTCATACAACATTCTGCACAGGTATCTGACTTATAGGGTTTAATTTGAATTGGAAATTATTAAATCACAGTACATGACTTTGGGAATTTGCTAATTTTAGATATACATTCTAAACCAGATTTTAACATAATTTCTTCAATATATTTTGTAAGAAAAATTTGTGGTTTAATTTTTTAATTTTAAATCAGACTTGAGAAAGTTGTTTGAGTATTTTTATTGCTTATATTTACATAATTAATTTTTTTTTATATTTTAATCCAAAAAGAAATGGTTTTGAAATATTTTTTTGAATGCACTGTATATTTTGTATATATATATATATTGAGAATAACTATCTAATACTTACCAAAATGACACTAATATGTCAGCAAAAGTTTCAACACAGGTAAACAGAGCAAATATAATCCAATACATCATCCATTTAACCTACCAAGTAATACAATTATAGAATTAGGGCTTGAAATGTAATTGTATAATGCATCACTTTATTTTTTTAAAGATGTTTTTGGAGAAGAACTATAACAATGAAATAAGATTCCACCAAAATTAATTCAGTTTCCACAAAGATGAAAAAATACGATAATAACTCATTTACAGCAAAAGGTAGGACAAGGAAAGGGAACAATAAGTAGCAATTTTTTTTTTAAGCAATGGGACATAAGAATACAGAAAGAACAATACCAAGTTACAACCGAGTTGTTCAAACTATAAAAATACCAGAGGATTCTTGCAAAATAATATAGAATAGAGCTCTCGCAACAAAGCCATTTTTAGATGCAAAGACATCACAAAAGGCAGTGGTCACTGAAAATGTATTGGAAGAGCTAGTCAATGAAAGTCAATGTAATGGCAAAGTGCCTAGCTTCCAGAAGAAGGATAGAGCCAACACTTCATACACAAGCCATCCTTTACAGGAATGAAGACGCATCATAACATTTGAAAAAACACGCCATACAATACAGGACAACACAAGCACAAGTGTAAACTCAAATTTGTATAATAGAGCTTAAAATATAAGATACAGATAAAAAAAAAATTATAATTATTGAAGGGTGTTTCGTCTGCAGCTAAAAGTTATTTTAAACCTATATCATTAGCTTAGCATGTTTCTAAAACAACATTTTATCCCACCAAATAAAAAGCAATATGCTGAGAAACCAGTTAATATACTCTATAGCAGGGGTTCCCAACCTTTTTGGAGCTGTGTACCACTTGAAGACTGAAAAATGCACACCTTCAGTGGAGCTACAATCCAGCTAGCAAAACCAACCACTTGAATTTTTGAGAAATATTGGCGTACCACCACATCTAAGTATTTTAATAAATGTATAATATTTACTCTTCTAAATGTGTCCAAAGACTTTTTGAATTAAATTCCTGAGAAAACTTCATATTTAATGGTTAGATATTTGTTTATTTATAACATGCCTATTAAAGAGAAATAATATTTAAAAAATTAAAATGGTATAAGTTTAAAGTTTTATTTATTACCTGTAGGTCAAAAAACATAGGAGAAGGTGGGCTCCCTTGGACCTATTTTGACTTTTCAATTTTTAATTTCTTAATTACTTGCAAAAAGTGAATAAAAATATTTTTACTAAATACTTTATGTTGTTATATACAACATATATTTATTTTAACCTGTTATTTAAATGATTTCAACTATTAAAAAAATAAATACAGAAATTTGTAATTAGGACCTAGGTACACCACCAGCGGTGTACCTTGGTCCAACCGGTAGTGTATCTTGGAAAAATTATTAATAAGTAGAGAGACTCGCTTTACAGTCCAAAAACCAATATTTATTCGACACATAAAATTCAAAAATATATTTTACAACCTACTCTTATTTCTAGCCAAGATTGTAGTAATTGGTTATTTTAGGGCAATTGGTTTAGTAAGGGGTTTTATTGCCGTAGTTTTTTTTAGTGACCTTTTGGCTTTTTCAGCTGCAATGCGATCTTTCTCAGGTGTATCCGTTGAAATGCAGCATAAAATTAAACCGTCATTTCATGACAACGGAAAACATTTGGCTATCTTTCTGTCATAAATTTGAAAAAACTCAAATATTTCCCCCTATGTTTATACAACTAGACCTAAACGTAAAAAGGATGTTCTGCAAAGATATTTATTATAAAAATCATCTTTTTAGATGCGTATGCAATAATTATTTTCTATATTATATCAATATGGTTAAAACTTTCTAGGTCTACCATAAATCTAAATAATTAACAACAGAAAAATATTTATCACACCATATAAAAATTTCTTACGAATTTCCATTCCACATAATTTTACAAATCAGGGTTGCATATTAATAGCTTAAAATCTTTAATTTTTCAAAGGAAAAAATTTACTTGAATTTTAAAAAGGGTTTTCAACAATCTGAAGCACATATGACATATAGTAGTGTACCTTGGACCAGTCCAAGGTACACCACTTGTATTAGGTTCGAGGTACACCACTTGGTTATTAAAAACAAAATAGTTAATCACCATGTTAAGGTTAGAATTAAATTAATTTCAAGCACACAGTTTTATAGCTAAAACTTTACTTTATATTGCATAACCATCGTTTCTGAATAAACACTACATATGTTTGAGTATAAAAATACACTAAAGAATCCGACAAAAATTTACTTTTGAACTGCGAATTTAGTTTTTCGAAACCTCTTTAATAAATTGACCTTTTAAACAAACAGATAGAACTTCACTGAGACCCCTGGTAACAAATACTTAAACTGCATGTGTTGTTGTTTCAATATCTAAGCAAATCGGGCTAGAATCAGCATAGGTTTGAGGTACACATATGTCCAAGGTCCACTTACCCCTACAAATAAAAAAAAATAGTACACTCCTCGAAAAATTACTCATCATACAAAATATACTTTTATAGTCTTTAGTGCGAAACATCTTGTTATTTGTGATTAAAACATTACCATTAGGATAAAATGGAACTTATTTTCACTCTTGAGTCCACTTCAACACTTATTCTGCTTCTACTTTTTTTTATGTACAAGAGTTCAGAAAATCTACTCTTCTAACACAAGTAATTCGTAAGAAATTTCATCAAAAATAGCAGAGCTTGCAGGGAAATCAAAGGGTACTAGTTTTTTATATCCGATTCAAAAGTTTATTAAAGAATTATCTCTAAAATAATGTTAATGTTTAAAATAATGAGGAATATATTTGCTTGCAAAGTGCACCTGCCTACAGAAGCTATAAATATCATCATGTTGCGTGAAGCTATCTAACATCAGCTTTTCTCACATTACTCAGGCGTACCACCATAAATTTGCCCGCATACCACCAGTGATACTTGTACCATCGGTTGGGAACCCCTGCTATATAGGATGAAGGGATATTAGTGATCATAAAAGTCTCCCTTTAAATATTAAAAATCTGGCAATTCCCTTGTTACCAAAATATTCACAGGCGATATTTGTTTGAATTTAAATTGTTCACCTGCATTTAGCTTATATTTAACTCACAAAATTGTTGATCGGTACTTATGTCATATTCAAATAATATTTACTAAATATACTAAAAATAGGATATCAACTTATTGACATTAGAATATGATACTTTATCAAATAGGAGGTTAAAAAGAAATAACATACATATTCCTTGACATTTTTTGTCTTCACAGCTTTATAGGAGGCATAGGCAGGGTAAAGTGTTCCAAATAACAAGCTTTACAAAAAGATAAAAGTTATATTTACAAATACTTTGTGTTAAATTAAAACTGTAAAACAACAAATTGCATTAAAATAATATCAGGCAGACTACACAAACCTTTGATGATCAGGAAATTGAAACCTAATATTAAAAAAACATTAAAGCGAAAGGAAGACACAAACCTATGGCTGTGCTAGCATGCACCTAGGGTCACTGTCTTTAATTTAATAATATTTTGTTTTAAATGACATTCGTTAGATAGGTTAATACTAACACTTATTGTCATTTTATAAAATAAATTTAAGTCTTGAATAAGAAGCCTAATTTGAGTTAAATGTGAGAAAACCTATCTTTGTGAGTAAAAGCTAAATTTACTCATGTCTTTCTTTTAGGAAGTAATTCTTTAGGAAGTAAAAAAAAAAATCATTGTACTCTACTCAATACCAGTCCTAATAAGCTTGTGTATCAAATAATGTACTAAATAAACTTGTGAGTTTTTGAATAGAAAACAAAGGAAAAAAAAGTTAAGTAAAGTGTGTTTAGTTTTAGCTTTTTGCAAACAAAAATTTAGAGAATTGCTGAAGTACAAAAGCTACTTGATGTAGGTGTATGATGCCAGTATTGAGGGCTACGACTATTTTTTAGTCTAATTTCTTCATATTTATTATTTTAAATTTATATAGTAGTTTTAATAAGAAGAAATCTGTCTAATAACATTTTTCGAAATGTTATAAACTTTTAATCAGCTAAATTGAAAAATCAGGCACCAATTCAGCAAGCTAATATCATGCTTTATTATAGTCATAGAAAGTTACTCCGCCATACATAAAAATATAAAAATGAATTTTCATTTGAAATTTATATTTAAATAGTGAGTTTTGTATTAAGAGAAATTGATTAAGTCCTAGCCACTGGCCCGGCGACTTTTCTAGCTTAGCAATATTTTAAAAATCACATTTTCCAAACGCTGTATGTTTGCTGGAGATTGTTTTTTCCGTAAACCTAAAGTTGATCTTGATCAGCTTCTGTATGCCTGTAACCTAAGTTTAAAATCCCCTTCTATCGATTAGTGTACATGTTTACCAGAAAAAGGTGTTTATTGCTCTTTAAAAACTAGCCAAATTTTGCAATTAGTCACCGTGTCAGCGACTGGGAAATTAAAGATTAAAACAGATGAAGAGTAAAGGGGAAGAACTGCTTTATTTATTAGGAGTCGACCTGTAATTGAGTCTGCTTGGCGGACATTGGCGACAGGAAACCGGTTTCTCTTTCTTCTTCGCTTGGTCCAAGCGTCGAAATTGTGCATCGTGTGAATCTCGGTAAAAAAATGTCTTGAAACTAGTTTCTTACACCAGTTAAGGCGATTACTCGCTATCATCGCCAAAGAGGCCTGATGAGGAAAGTTTTCTACGAAATTAAGCGGTTTTTCCCCTGTACTCTTCAGATATCACCATCAAGTCGCTATTTTCACAAATAGAATTTGCACTGCCTTTAATTTTAATTTAGGGCATTATGTAGCAAAGGAGCGATGGTTCACTGAAAATGGTATAAAATATAAAGTACAATAATAATTTTTTTCCTGGTATTCAAAAAATTACAGTATGGTTAATTATTTTGATTTTTTTTAGGAAATAAAAACAGCATTACTGCTGGTAAAACTAAAAATAGAAGATTTTGATCGTAAGCAAGGAAGGCACTTTCAATATCAAAAATAGCAACATCGTAACAATAGGTAGCAATGTTTCTCAAAGGTATACACCTGAGTTTTTAAAATAAAACTTTTTTTAAATCAAACTCATTCAGTAAGCAACTTTGCTTATTATTATTCATCTTTGCTAAGGTAAAATGTTCAAAGAGAAACGATAGGTTTATAATGTTATCGAATCCATTCTGAAAAAATATTTATAAAGGGTTTACATTTATTTTTAATTCTAAGCCGTACAAAGAGGCAAAAAATACGTTTAAAAAATGAAGCACGAAAATAAATTAACTATTTAATACACTCACATAACAAGTCTAGAAATAATTGCAGATGCCATTTTTTAAAATTAACAAAAACATTTAAAATATTTAACATAATACATTCCCTACACCGCAGACAATCAACGAAAATATTTAATTTTGTTTATATTTATTTTAGAACACATATTTGTAGATTCATGTATTGTATGAAGAGAGTCTTATTTTATTGGTACGGGCGCTGTAGGTAACAATGGGCCTCTGCATCTCAGCCATCAAGGCTCGCAACCAGAACAGTGAGAATAAAAACCTATTTCCCTAGAAACCGGAAAAAGTGTATTAGTTTGCCCCCTCTATTAAGAATAAATGCTAATCTTTGTTGTGTGTCATTTATGGATTAAGAAAAATAGCTTTTTGCATTAAATTCAAACGTTTTTGAACTATGTGCTTCTCTACGTGTCAACACGCACTTTTTTACAACTCAAGGAACAAGATGCAATGCAAGTTGCTAGTTGCAACAAGTTACAGTGCAAGTCAGTTGTATAAAATATTTTTTAAAGAAAGCTTGCATAGAAAGAAAAAATTATTTTCATCTTTATCGGTAATTTTGAGAGTGAAACCGAAGCGAAGAATGAAATCGTAGTACGTGAAACCGAAGCAACCAATGAAATCCATTACAGGTAAAAGTCAAAATAAAAGGGTACATCATCTGAAACATTTATATATTTTTTTTTAAGTTAAAGCAGCAGACCTCTCAGCATAAAAATAAAAACTAAAAGCAGGTGCCTCCTTGGGGCCGGGATAGGCTGGTCGGTAAGGTCTTGGACTGCCATCCGGTTGCGAGTTCGAGCAATTCCTCCTAGAAAGAAGAAGCAAAAGGGGAAAATATTATTGCATGCGGACCCGGCCATTGATTCTTGGCACTTGGCCTAAACGTCCACTGAAATGGCTTTCACAATGCATTTGATTTAGAATTTCCATACTTTCAAGCTTAAAAAACAACATCTAGGGCCCGTTCTCATGCAGAGCAAACGACGGCGATTCGCTGGCGTTTGGGAAAAAAAATCCCTCTGTAGGGAAAATTGCAGGCGCAAAAATGTACCCACTCCCTGAGGAGTAGCGATTTCACTACCACCCCCATGATGCATTTCGGCTTTGGCATGGTATGGTAGGTACATATATATTCCAGCTTGTGTGCTTGTTCAGAGAGCCGCTTTCGGCTTTGGAGTTTAGAATGAAGATGCAGTTTCTGCTGATACTCTGTTTTTAACTAGTATAAGAAGGTCCCAAATTGGCATACTTAAAATAAACCCGATTATGCTTTTTTTAATGAATTTTTGTTAAGTTTTCCTTGTATTTCATTATTAGGTGTTTCAAATTTTATTTTGTAGATAAATTCTACTTTCCATAAAAGAATTCAAACAATTTCAGCATCACAATGGAGAATTATCACATGTTTTAAATTTTGTTAAAAATGGGTTAATTTTGTAGATTAAGAGGTCTGGAGTCCAAAAATGTCATTAAAATTTTTTTAACGAAATATTTTCCGAGTTATTCAAGTTTGAAAAACCAGAGCCGCGGCGCAATCAAAAACGGGCCGTGTCACTTTAGGAACGTCGTCGTGACGTAGAAAGGTCTTCTTGTTCCTCCTCCCTACGGAACCCCTTGAGAGCCGCGCAGCGAAATTGCACGTGCGTTGATTTTCGTATTATTTTGAGTTTTTAAAATATTTTTCTAAAATGGCTGTTGAACAGGGTTTTACCAAAGCACAAAGAGATATTTTGCCAAACATTTCCGAAGATATGATAATAAATTTTTTCAAAGAAAATTTGGATTTTTTGTCAGCTGAAATGAAAGGTATCAAAGCTGAAAAAGTAGATGTTTCCAAGATATTTAGTTTATTTATTGTTTTATGGGAAATAAAAAAAATATTACATATAGCAATAGCATAAATGTTTTATGACTATATATTTTTAGAATAAAGTTTATGTGATATTTATGATTTAGTCTTTTTTTTATCAGACTTTTACTAATTTTTAAGAGGGACTGTCAGTCCTATACACGTAATGCTTTATTTTTCAAATCACAGTTTCTTGTAAAGTATTTTTTAAACGTATGATCTGTTTGCACCAGATACGCAAATAGGGATGAAAGACAATTTAAAAAAGATTTGAAGGAACCATATCAATCAGTTTTTTAATTATTAATTTTTTTTAAAAGGTTCATTTTGAGAATCGTGGCGACATCTGTAGGACAACTTGGCTTAATTGATTAAAAAGATTTTTTATTAATGTAAATAATTCACTCATGCATTATCTTTGTATGTTATGTTAATACATAATTTAAATGATGCTTTTACATTTCAAGTACTTTTTATGACAAAAACGTTCATAACAAACGAGAATCTATGATTTTAAAATTTGATGACACACAAAAATAAATGTCGCCAAATCATAGAATGAAAAAAAACGCCAATATCTAAATAGTTCAAACTGTAAACCTAAACCACATGGAAAAGTGGGCGGAGCTCGTTATAAATCCAGTCAAAGAATTTCGCGCGCGACTTTTAAACTAGATTACTTTAGTTGTAGTGTAGGTTGGATACTATAAGCGATTTTGATAGGTACAGCTGTGGAAAAAGTACCCACTAGTGATTATTTCGAACGCTAGTCATCCTATAGAATCGGACCTTTTTGACCTTGCGTTTATATAACATCATGAGTTAATTGCAGGACAAAAAAAAATGCATAAAGGGCCGTCTTCATATTAAAAATGCTATTAACGTTCAAATTTCCAATGGCAGCACCCAATTTTAATAATTTAGAAATATTAAGAATCCTCATAAACCCTTAAATCTTAGTTTTTGTTACATTTGGCTGAATATTTGACGAGTTATTCAATCGAATCACTTGGTGACCTTTGCTTTACCATTTCTAAAATGACGGCCGTAGTCTGTGGGTTTATTGAAGGGAGAAAAATAAACGTTTATTTAAAGATCTTTAGGGAGGGGTCCTCAATGAGGATGAAGCCCTGAAGTTATTTTAAGAATATTTTATAATCTTTTTTTAAATTCGAAACATTTTTTTTAATAGAAAAGAAGGTATTGACATGGTATTCTTCCCAAAGTGTCCCGTCCTGTCCTTACTTCGGTGACGAAATCTGTTCTATCGATCAGATCTTAAGAATCATTTTTGTCATCGAAAGGTAGGACAGCAGGGACCTAACTTTCATACTTTTTGTTATTCTGTTTGTACGTCCATACGGACATCTCTCATCGTGTCATGTCGACGAACGACCCATTAAAGTAGCATTGGAATTTAATTTTTAGTCATTTAAATTACTATTGCCTCATCAGCAATATCACGAAAAACCTTAATTGAAATGTTAAGGATTATTAATTTTTTCTTTGCAAATCGATTTGGAATGGCGTTATAAAAATATACCGCAATGTGATTTTTTTAATGTTTATTATATTTGTTTACTAAGAAAGTGATTCAGAGTGTTACTTTTTTTTGCTTAAAGAGCTAATTGGTATTAATTTACAATTACATTCCTTTAATTATCAGTGCAATTTGGAGTTTTTTCATGATTATCATTGCTAAATGTTCTGGAAATATCAGGTTTTTTCAAATATTATAGTTATTGATTGTTATTTAATTATAAGAATCTCGTGTAATTTAAGGTGAGATTTTCAAAGCATTGCCAAAGATCACGGAAAGGATGCTACAGGATTTGACTCATTCAATTTTACTTAATTATTCTTCAAACTGCAAATAAATCTAGCAAACTATAAAGATTATTTATTTAATTTGCTAAAGGAAAACAGTAGTTATAGTAGCCAATTTTTAGAGTTGAAGATTCAAATTGTAACTGAATGCTGGGTTAGCCTATATATGTTCTAAAGTTATAAATCTTATGCGGAAGTGGTTATAAGTGGCAGTTAATGTTATTATAATACCCTTGCCTTTCGGCGAGAATTTCATTCTAGTATTTAAGTAACTGCACATGTAGGCTTTTTAATTCTTTTAGAACTTCTCGAGCAATATTCAAGAACATGTGTCGTTTGGTGGCAGAGTACTGAAAGTTTAATGTGCCAATCACGCAGTCCGACGCTATTTTAGAGGAATTGAAAAGTTTGCAAAAAACACGTCAAGATTTCCCGGCTCCAAAGGTGTGCAATGTAGAAAGCTTCTTTCAGAACGAATGTACAGATTAGTGGCGGGAGTAAGGCTTGTAATAAAGAGACTCAGTGTCTAATTTACAAGAGCAACCGAATGAACAAATTGACAAACTGTCACTAGCAATACAAAAGGTTCCTGCACATGTTTTTGGAGACCATAAACCCACGTTTGTTTGTATCTTGCTGACCTTATTATTGCCTTTAAAACTGCTAATACGACAGATTCATTATACATTGGGGTTTCTACTTTTGCATTAGTATGCCATTAGTTTTAACAAGCATAAAGATTGCTACGCCAACAATTCAAGTACGGAACTAGATTTAAGGGGTCATAAGAGTCTTTAAAATGTGGAAAGAAGGTACTACAAAGCATAGTTTGATCTTTCATGTAATTTTTTAACTACTCAATATAAAAGTATAATTTTTTTATATGCAATTCTATAAGATTTACTTATTATAAAACAAATTAAAAAATTTAAGAAACTTCAGCCAAAAATAAAATAAATGATAACAAACATAAAACTATTGGAACACATTGGGATTAGACTTGCACGCGAAATTTTGAGGTCAAATTTGAAGAAATGACCAAGAAAATGACTTTATATTGTACAAACAAAGATTTACACCTAATTTTAAGCTCAATTTTCACTAGAAATTATTTTAAGAGCTTTTTTTCTAAAACGTTTATAATTTTTTTTAGAAAAAAAGCTCTTAAAATAATTTCTAATTAAAATTGAGCTCAGAATTTAGGTATAAGTCTTTGATTGTACATATTTGTACAATGTAAAGTCATTTTCTTGGTCATTTCTTCAATTTTGACATCAAAATTTGGCGCGCAAGCCTAATCCCAATGTGTTCAAATAGTTTTATGTTTGTTATCATTTATTTTAGATTTGGCTAAAGTTTCATAAATTTTAAAATTTGTTTTATAATAAGTAAATTTTATAGAATTTCATATAAAAAATTTACTTATATGTTGAGTAGATAAAAAGTTACATAAATGATCAAACTATGCTTTGTAGAACCCTCTTTGCACATTTTCAAGACTCCTATGACCCCTTAAAAACAAAACTGTTTATGTGCCGAAGCTAAGTTAGTATTCCGAAGTTTACAGGAATGACTTTAGAGTATTCGTAGCGGTATCACATCTCTCGATAATTTTAAATAGAAAGATAATATATTAGGGCAGGTGCATTATTTAATTAAAGGGGGGGGGCCGGACTGCCGGAGGATTATAGGGGGGGGTCATGATTGAATTTTATCCCTGAAAGGGGGGGGGGGGTCTGGTGTTAATATTCTAATTTCGTTACTTTTCCGAAACTTTCCGACGGCTGTCTGATTCATTTTGAAATTCCACTCCTAAGAAGGGAACATTTCGCATTCCCGAAATACGAGCTTTCTTGGCTGCTAAAGGCGTGACGGTCAGCAAGAATTGTTGAGTACGAATGTTTCTCCTTATCTGTTTACTCTTCCAAGTATCACATAATAGGACCCGTAATTACAGGCATCTGCCGAAAAGAAGTGTTCTGAAATAAATCACGCTGACTGTCAAGCAGGTTGTCGTTTGGCAAGTTTCAACCAGTGCAAGCCCCTTTGTGTTCAACAACAAAGCCTCACCCCTCAAAGAGGGTGGGGGGGGGGCACACGTCCACACCTTTTTCTGTCAGTGTCAGTACCATAGAGTAAGGAGGGGGGTAAAGAGGCTTCTCTCTCATTGGACCCCCATACAATCGCCTTAACATTGGAGTTTCCCATAGACACTAGCGCCCCTACGGAAAACGCGAGTGGAATGTGGAGGTGAGGAAATGAAGAGGAGGAAAAGAGGATAATAGTGGCGCCATCTTGTGAATTATTGCAAAACTACTGACAAAAGAGGGTAAAAAGAGTGGTATAGAGGGCATGGCAAGATTTGATCTGACGACCTGTCGGACAAGAGCCGCGTGCTTTACCACTGAGCCAGGGAATCTTGTTTGAGGGGCGCGATCTAAAGTTCAACTTGGGTTTTTCATTTCAAACTACCGATTCTTATGAATGTCGTCTTTATTTGTTATATTGATTAAAATGAAAAAATAAAAGATTGAAATAAGTAAAAAAAATTATTTTATTCTTGCACTTATTTTTTTTACACAATGCAATATTTTTCTTGCATACATTTTTGAACTCAATAGAATTTTATCTAGAATAAAATTAAGACGTTTTTTTTTTAAATTTTATTTTCATGATAACTTTATAGTGTTATAATTTTTTAATTTCTTAACTTTTTGTACAAATATAATGTTCTTAATAAAACACAACGATAAACTAGAAAAAAAGCTTGAGTTTCATAGATAATAATTTTACATATTTTTTTAATAAGAGATAATACCTAAAACTTAATAATAATTTCCTAAAAGATTATTTAATTTATAAACAAACAAAATTGAGGTGCACCTTTTAGTGGCTTCATGTGAATCTATTAACATAAACCGCTTTTCAATAGTTAAGGTAGGCTAATACCCGATTCTAAATTTAATTCTAAATTTTTCTAATTCGAAATTCTAAAATTTTTACTATTACTTTAATCTTTTCCAAATTTGGCACAGTGATTTCAAATATAATGAGCAATGCTTTTAGGCATTTTTTTTTTATTTTAAAAAAATTGATTTATTTGAAACGGTGTTTTTCACATTAAAAAAGGGGGTTGCGCCAACACTTCTAGTAAAAAAATATTTACATTAATTTACCTGAAATGTTTATAGGATGAAAATTCAATGTGGTAAACTTGTTATCGTCAACCTCCTTTTTTAGTAGAAAAACACCGTTTAAAATAAATAAATTATATTTAAATTAAAAAAAATGCCTAAATAGTATTATTCATTATATTTGAAATCAGTATGGGAATTTTGGGTATTCGCCTATCTTAATGCATAAAAATGAATATTGTTATTTTAAATTGTTAGCTAACGAAACTTTGTTCAATTAGGTTTGTTCTTTTACAGGTTTTTAAAACTATTTTCGTTTAAAATTGTGAAGATAAGAAGGCTTTTACTAACATTTAAAAAGTTTCGCTTTAAAAATTATTGTAATGTTTCATAATATATTTTTTCACTGATAGTTTAATTAAAATATAATTATAACTCGTTAAATTTTAATTAATACCTTTTTTAGAAAAAATATTTTTTGTATTTTAAAAGAAAAGTTAAATGAACATTTTGTTCATAAAATTTTATATAAACTACAATTTTCTCTTAAATATATTTAAAACTGCTCCGATACTTTTTCATACATTTTTTAAAACAAACTATTGTAATTAACTTATCCACAATTTTACATTCTTTATATTTTTAATTTTATATCCTAAACATCTTTAATAAAAAATATTTCGACTGCAGTTTTCAAATAAGTTTAAATTGTATGATCGCATTAGCTTTTTTATTATTATTTTAACCAAAATCATAATTATATAAAGTAATCAAATATGCTACACATAAAAAAATAATAATGCACGCATTTACTGCAAACACATAATAATTGACTGTCGAATCATCACGTTTTTGTGTCTTCCGACTCGAAGTCCCTTTCCGTTTCTTCTCAACCCTCCCCACTTCGCAATTCCCCCCTACTTGTCGTGACGTTTCGAAGACGGGTAGAGCGGTAAGAGGGGGGAGAGTCGATCCCACATTCCAATGCCGTTTTCCGTGATGGCGCTTCAATCGTCTCTACAAAACCGGTTGGTGAAACCTCTCCTTAGCGAAGCTATTATTTACTCTATGGTCAGTACCTGCACGTGGTGAGTTTGCTGGTGGACTCGTTGTTGGCTGATTATTAGCGTAAGGATTGAAATTAAATAACAGAATGTTTATTAATTATAATTTCAGCATTTTGTTTGTGCCGATGTTTCGTCAATGGTGGTTTACTTTGAAAGTGGTAAGATAGCTTAATTTAAATTTTCCTTATAATTTGAAATTTCAAAAAGTAACTGTGAATCGTTACTTTTTGTATTAAGTAACTGCAACACGTTACTTTTCATATTAAGTTTCCTTTTTAAAAGTAACTTTCCAATCCCTGAATAATTAATTAACTTATTAAATCGACAAAATCTTTTTCAACCTATAGCAAGACAGCCAACCCCAGTTGTAAAAAAATCTGCTTATTTCCAACAACAATTCCCAACTTTTGAGAACATAAAAAAATTTCGCAACAAAAAAAATCTTTAAATCTCGAATGAAATTTCGCCATAAACAAAACTACCGTTTTTATTATAATAAAGTAATATTATCTTTAAATTTTTCACACCGTAACAAATGTAGACTAATTACTAAACATTTTATTCGTGTAAATGTTATCTATCATCACAGTCTGAAAAGCTGTCTTCACAGCTTGCATACAATGCATCATGGACAGTGGCGGATCTAGGATTTTTCTGAGGGGGGGGGGGGGGGCGCTGGCACCGGGCAG
Source organism: Hylyphantes graminicola (assembly GCA_023701765.1). Classification (NCBI taxonomy): domain Eukaryota; kingdom Metazoa; phylum Arthropoda; class Arachnida; order Araneae; family Linyphiidae; genus Hylyphantes; species Hylyphantes graminicola. Next base: position 880,977 of record CM043123.1, read on the forward strand.
TTCAAATTTTTCGTTATTTTTTTGGTTAATAACTTTAAAGTAATTCTTTCAATAAATTTTTTAATTAATACAATTGTTGACTTCGTAAATTATTAATTCAATGCAATAATTATGAAAAACTACTATATTTGAAATTAAAACTAGCATGTTTTAAACCATATTTTAAAGTAATATTGTTTGACAAACCTTTTTAATTTTCAAGAATTTTTTAATACTTAACACATAAATTAAATATTATATAAATCATGACTATTTTAAAATAAGAATTTATTAAGTTTTATTGAGTTCTATTTTTTTAAGTAATGATACTTCAGTAAGTCATCTATTCTTGATATTTTGCCTAAGTACTTTCCAAGATCTCGAGAAGCACAGGGAATCTCACTCGTTATATTCGATGAAGAAGTTGGAGTTTCGCTCGGTTGGAGAGAAGTCAAATTAGGATTTGAAGGTGAAGGTGATGGATTTGTGGAACAAGTTTCCAGACGAGGTCTTTTTGAAAGCGATTCTCCGTCACACTTTAAGAATCGTCTAATATCCATAACAATATAGCCTGCAATTTAAATCGACTAAGTATTTTCAAATAAACGTCAGGGGAAGAGGACTTGAGTAAAATTAATTACAACTGAGTCTTTATTTCTTAAATTTTGTCCATTAGATGTGGTTACTTTTAACTTAATTTAATGAAAATTTAAGAAAAACTTGAAAATAAACTAAACATTATTCTGGCGTTAATAAAGTTACAAATGTTACATAAATAACTATTAAAGCAAAAAAAAAAAACATTGGGAATTTAATTTATTTGTATTTATTCAATTAAAACTGTCTTACTGAAATACTTATCCTTACATGACAAGACACATAATAATATACATATTAAAAACACAATCCCGCAGAAAATTAAAACATATTTACTATTTACAATATATTATTTAAATTATTTAAACGAGTTGGTTGAAAAATTTGATAAAGTTATCAAAAATAAAAAAAAAATAAAAAAGCTCCTCATAAAAATCTAATAGAAAACGAAAACCTAAAGTTATATTTCTATTCCTTACAGGAATGTTTTGTTTTTATATATTAAGTTAACCATTATCAAACGAAAACAATATCAATTAAGTTTTTTTCTCAAAAAATACCAAGAAAACTGTTTTTAGACTAAAAATTAAAAACAAGTATAAAAATTATTTTAGTTCTAAGTTCCTTCACAACATACGGATATTAATTTCTATAGCATATAAAAATTTGCGTAGGAATTTTTAAACACTTTAAAAAGAAAACCTTTTTTTTAAATGCATTAAAATCTGTAATATTAATATTAGCTATGAAAAACAAAATTTTGCAAAGTAGTGCAACAACGGGTTATCAATTATTCATAACATAAAATCGCAACATAAACGTTATTTAAGAATAATGTGAAAATATCTAAGTGAAAATATAAAGCATAAAGCACTTTAACGCAACATTAAGCAAGCCTTACGCCCTTTAAATTGAATTTTTTTAATATAACTTATTCATTTTTATTTTAAATTATATGATTATTAATTACTAATTATTAATTAAAATGTTATGGCAAATTAAATAATTATTAATTACTAAATAAAAAATAACTTCAAATTAAATTATTTGTAATGCCTAATTTACCTATCAAACACTTATTTTGCAACAATATGTGAATAAATTAATTGATGCAATTCAATTATTAGCTACTAGTTTATGTAAATTAATTAGTGATAATTTGTATAATGTTTTTATTTAATATAAAAAAAATTATTATTTACTGTAAATTAAATTGAATAGTTATGATAATTTATTTTTTAATTTAAAAAATGCATATGTAAGGCGTGAATATTATTTAAGTAAAATTAATTAAATAAATAAAACTAATTGATCTTTTTTCTTGTTCAATAGTAAAAATGCGAATATATAATCGTTGCAAAATAAAAACACCCTTTATTACTTCAGGAAATTATCGAAAAGTCGCTTTGCCAAGCAATAATTGTAAAATTTACATTTGTTATTTTCTATTTATATTACAGTTTTATTTATTTATTTAGATTCTGTTTATGTACAAGAAGTAAATATTAAAAAAAAAGTATATTCAACACCCTAAAATGGTACATTTAATTGGATAATGTTATTTATATAATAATAATAAAATAAATAAAATATAGTAATTTCTTACCTTATTCCAAGCAAAGAAAAAATTAGAATCAAAATGAAAATCACAAATAAAAAGCCCAAATGAATTGAGCGGATTTACTTCATAATTCAGTACTCGCGACTGACCTCCGTGTGGTCTCTCTCTGGCAACTAAAGCTGAAACAAAAACAGACAAGTACACAACCAAAGGCCCCCAATAGTCCCGATTCACAGCCCCCCCCCTTTTTTTTTTGTCCTTGTGTCCCCCGTGTGATCGCCCCCTTTATTGCCTTGTCCGATAGCATTCTTTCTTGGAAAATCACGTTCGCCCCTTCAAGATAGCGGATTTTCCCAACACAGAACAAAAAGCCAATGGCTATGTCTAGACCGTCTTTTGTACCCTATAGTCCAGCATCCAGTTACATTTGGGGCCAGATAGAGATAGCGACACGGGTAATGAGACCACCCATACCCATTTTCAGATGCGGTAGCAAAGCTTGGCCGGATGGCCAAACTACTGCAGTTTCGCCACAGGCGCTTTCGCTTTTAACTGATGAGTGTAATGTCAACTGTTGAATACTCCTACTATAAACTGCAAAACTAGTAAATAGTTATTTGCCCTACTGCTTAAAAAAAATTAGTTGAAAACGAATATAAATTAAATTTTTTTTGTCTTATTTTTTTCAATAAAAAAAATGGTCATCAGATCTTGAGGGGGGGGGGCGCGCGCCCCCCGCGCCCCCTGGCTAGATCCGCCACTGATCATGGATGCATTACAGTAGGGGAGAGTGTTGTACCTTGTGACGCTTGTACCTTGGGACACTGCGAATTTCTTAGAATCTATTGGCAATATTTATACATTGTTTATTTCTAATAGTAGCCTTAACCAACAGACATCATCAAAATAAAATTTAACACTAGCATCATTGAATTGATGGCAAAAAATAATATTTCATTACCCCAAAGTAACTATTTTTCTCATTCTAATATAATTTTTTGCCTTCGTACTTTTAGAAAAAGTAAACTGTATTTTATTTTCTTCATAAAAGAGAATATTTTAAAATATTTTGGTTATGAGAAAATAATGATAATGCATTTAGATTGGCCACTATCTTGCTTTTATTTAAACCATGTAGTGTGTTGTATCTTGGGTCAGTAAAGCATATTGTATCATCATATAATGTTAAATAATTTGGACTTGCAATTTTGCTGTATAATTTAAATTATTCTTGAATTATGACGTTTTATTTGTGTTTCCTTGAAAAAACAATAAAGTTTGTTTCCTGACACAAATTAGTTCAAGTGTATGACTATTGACTGAATTATAAAGTATGTCCCAAGGTACAACATCATGTTGTACCTTGGGACGGTTTATCCTCACTACTTTAAACGAGTGGCAATTTTTTAATTTCAAGCCTCCCAGAATTTAAAAAAAAATATATTATAGAGGAATATATTGGTGTGTTGAAAGGCTGCTTTTAAATTTTTATTTTGACTATAATTATCGAAGAAAAAAATTAAAATGCAAAAATTGTCCTAAGGTACAACACTCTCCCCTATTTCTTTTTTTTTTTTGCCTCTTTGTGGCAGTAGATCTAGAATGCAGCATTTAGCTTTGTCGTGATCAAAAAATTGCCAAACCAGCAATTTATCGGAGTCTGACAGTGTAAGTTTACTTAAACCATCAACATTTATGATGGATGCTGGAAAACTGTTTTTAAAAAATATTTCCAATGTTTTACTTTAAAAAAAAATTTCGGAGGGGGGGGGGGGTCATACTTTAAATTTCAGGTCCTGAGGGGGGGTCAACCTTTTTATTTACAGCTGTGTTCCAAAATCCTCCGGCCCCCCCTCTAGTTAATTAATGCGCCTGCCCTTAGTACGGTGCAAACCAGAAAAGAAATTGTTTCCTGAAAGATCGTAAGATTTACAAAATAAATATAATTTATAAACAAATAAAAAATTAAATGAAAGAGAAATAACCAAGCAACACAAATAATAAATTTCCAGAAAATCGTTCCGGCTATCAAAAGTGTACGTGTACCGGAACCAGTATTCGTTAGTCAACCCTTGATTACAATCGAATCCTCTATATCTTGTGATGAAATCTTGCCGCGTGCACCACACCCCATTAAGAGAAACGTATCCCCTTTTTTAAATCGCCAGACGTATCATTTGGCGAAAGTTTGTAATGCCATCTGGTGAGTCAGAATCAAAATAAATTTGGCTGATAAATTCTCTTAAAATCAAAACTTGGTATTCCTACTAGTAGATAATTCTCTTTCTCTATAGTTAGTTACATGCTTAACTATTTAAAAATATATTTAAAGGGGCTATTTAGTTAAATTAGAAGTTATTGTCGTATTAAAAATAAATGTTTAAACGTTAATTTTTGTTACCTTACCAGATAACTTGAGTAGTATACTTGAGTACTCTACTAATATAAGACTTCTATTTTAATGTTCTGTACAATATAAGGTTACGTTAGAATGTAAAATTAAATAGAAGTGATTGTTCTATTAAAGATGAATATTATTAGTTTTAAATTAAAAACCTTTATTTGTTTTTAGAACCTCACCAAAACTAAATAGCACCATTCAATACTAATCACCAACTTTGATATTTCTGTTTCAATATTACATTCCAAAGGAACGAGGCCAAAGGAACGTTCTTTTTGGGATCCCTTTTCATAGCTCTGCACCATCTCAGTCTATCTTTTTTATTCCTCGGTACATTTAGAAATAGTTTGTCAGGAGTATAATATGGGAAGTATTTCCGCACATCGGCACAATACAGTACTTTTTAGAAGCCGTAATATTATAAAAATAAGCTTTGAAGAAAGGATATAAGAGAAGCGAAAAATCGAATACAGCGAAAGCTGCGTTCGCTTCTTCTCGGTGGGAGAAGACCTTACTACGTCATATCACGTGACTCTCTGTATCGAATGAAAACCGAAACTGCCCTTTTATAAATTTAAATTAAAAGTAAAATACGAATCTGTAAGAAAAATGAATACATTTTTTAAGGGTTTTAAGTCATTTAGAATCATTTAAAAACAAGAAAAAAAAATGTGATAATTATCCATTATATCAGAGGGAATTTTTTCAGTTGCAATTAACCAGATTCATGTTTTCAATTAAAATGTTGCCCCTTATTTTGAAATCAATCAGTATTGCCTGCTATAAATCTTTTCTTTAGTCTGAAAAAAATCATGAAGTATGATTTGTATTTTGTGATATTAATTACATTTATATCGCCACTTGCGATATTCTAAAATTATTTTATTTATTCGCATCAACCTCCTACTTTCTTCATTATCAATAAATCGATAGATGTCAGTCCACGAATTTTTAGTAAAAGAATTGTTTTTAGGTATTATTGCGACGACATCACTAACAAAGTAACGTTAAAAAAAATACACAGTACATACAGAAACCATCTCGAGAATCAAATCAATCAAAAAAAAAAAATACCCCTACAGGATGTGACGTACCCACATCCGTCTTTTCCGGAACGCAGGCGTTTTCAATCATTTTAAATGAAAAACTATTGCAATGTAATAATAATTTTTATTGAAAAATAATAACAAATTGAACCCCCCCCCCATAATTTTTTTTCTAGTTGCGCCCCAGCTTGTCAAAATCGGAATCAAATAGGAAAATTTGTATGTGTGAGGCTTGAAGGTGCTTCTCTTCTTTATCTGTAGCTTGCAAATTATCTTTAAAAAAGGTTAAAATATGGAACATGGAAGTCATTTTCGGACAAACACGACCCGCTCAATGAAAAGCAACACACTTCTTCAACTGAGGGGCTGTAGGGAGCCTAGTGGTCAAAGGATCTCGAGCTTGAGATCGGAAGGTTGAGAGTTCGAGACCCGGTCGCCACTGAAGACCTACCGAGTATATGCGGAGTACGTGCTCGTAAAATCTGTTGGGTCCGAAAGTCCTGTGGTCGGTCATTGCGCAGTTCACCATGGGTTCAGGTTCCTGGAGAAAATTTCCTTCCCCTTCAGGGACATGTCTAAATTGTGGAGGTAGCGACAGATGGCAACATCTGTCATATCTGTATGTGTGCGTCTTGTGTTGTCCTACTTGACGATGGTTTATAAGCGGGTCCTTGCGACCAAGCACACAAGCCTGAAAATATTGTCAAACCAACCAACCAACATTCAACTGAATGGCGTTTGTTTATGCCCAGAGAGCCTCAGCACCCATGTTGAGACGTCACACTTCGGCGGCGTTCTGAAACTGTCGGTCTTTAATTTCGGTGCATTTTCGGCCTTCAGCGGATTGCAGCGCCTCTAGCGGGAAAAAGTCAGTGTGCATTAAAAACTGTCCCATTGACTTAACATTGGAAGTGAAAAGGGAGGGGAGGTGTTTGACTTCCCCTTTAAAAAATCATCATGGCGGTACTTTTCAGCAGACAATCCTTCCTAGGGATATTCTTCTGCCATAATTTAAGATCCTTTTCATTATTAGGTGCTTTAAACAAGAAAAATCGACAATTAATTTCAGTTTTATATCCAGATTTGCACCCCGGAACATAACGCTTTTTCGTCATTTTCGGCCTTCAGCGTATCACAGCGCCTCTAGCGGGAAAAACCTTGCCTCCGATCGAATGTATGGTCAAAGCTCCTTCTACACCAAGTTGGGACACAACGCAGGATGTCTATGGGAGAGAGTGGCTCAACTGGTTCGGTGCATTTTCGGCCTTCAGCGTATCGCAGCGCCTCTAGCGGGAAAAAGTCAGTGAAGATTAAAAACTGTCCCATAGACTTAACAAGGGAAGAGAAAAGGGAGGGGAGGTGTTAGACTTCCCCTAAAAAAAATCACCATTTCGGTACTTTTCAGCAGACGATCCTTCCTGGGGATATTCTTGTGCCGTAATTTAAGATCCTCTTTATTATTAGGTGCTTTAAACAAGGAAAATTGACAGTTAATTTAAGTTTTATATCCAGTTTTGCATCCCGGAACATAACGCTTTTTCATCATTTTCGGCCTTCAGCGTATCGCAGCGCCTCTAGCGGGAAAAACCTTGGCTCCGATTGAATGTATGGTGTGTCCTAACTTGGTGTAGAAGGAGCTTTGGTATGGTGATGGTGTGTCCTAACTTGGTGTAGAATTAGCTTTGCTTACTAGTCAAGAAGAGGGGAAAAGAATGAAATCATAAAAAACAAACTCGTCTCTTGACCAGGGTTCTAAATTACGAGGCGTAGTTATCTGTGTTAGCCGTAATTGGCCATAATTGACTACGCCTCGTAATTTGGAACCCTGGTCAAGAGACGAGTTTGTTTTTGATGACTTTTTTATCATTATTTTTTATGATTCTATCTTTTTTATGATTTCATTCTTTTCCCCCCTTCTTGATTCGTAAGTGTCTCATTGTTTGATGCATTTTGATTATTCATTCAAGCTACAGACCACTCCGAATAGCGAGCGTTATTTTATAACCACCCTGAATTTAAACAAATTATAAACTGGTGGTTCGTGCGAAGGTCATCTCACTACAGCGTTTACAGCTATATCTTTTCCTCGCCAAAATACCAAAAAGCGCGCCAAATGAGCTAAAAGGATTTTATGTGGGAAATTACGATGACATTTATCCGTGAATTGTATAGCATATTCATAAGTTTGAATTTAAGGTAATATAAGTAACGGAATTCTGTACTCGAGCGAGAACAATAAACATAAGTTTATTGTCCTATAACGAATTAAATGATACATTTACTGATTTACTAGAAACGATTTGAATTTTTTTGTCCGTGCGAAGAACGGGTATTTATTTACTAGTAGTAAACATAAGTAAAAAAAAAAATATTTGATAACTTATGAATGTTATTACTTTCAATGACCTAATATGAAATCTGAGGTAATAATGGAAGAACTATTGCGATAGGATCGAAAATGCGAAATGGAGATTTTGTGTGTTTTCTACTTGTTTTAGAGGGTATGCTTTTATTTATAAAGGTTTTGTTAATTTTTCATCATTTGGAGATTATCTATATTAGGCGCGTTTACATGAGCTATCGAATCCATGGATTTAAGAGCAAACTCAGCATTTCTTCCCTCTTGGGGATTTTCGCCCATGCAGAACCGGAATTCCGGGGTTCATTGTGGGTTTCGCAAACCCTCCAATGAAGGAGGGTTTGATGTTTCATGTTTCATTCCATTGAATCAGCTACAGCCATTTGGGTTATATCCTGTTGGAAATTTTTTTCCCCCTAATGGAGGGTTTGGTATTCCATCTCCCTGGATTTGATGGCTCATGTAAACGCGCTTGTAAACATGCCTATTGATACACATGTAATCGTTCCTTTGAAAATAACGATTCTTAAGATGCCTGGCAGAAGTTTATATTATTATTAATCCTTTATTTTCAGAATTTTTGGGTGAAACTAAAAAATTTCTTGCAACTCAATTCAAACAAAAATACAATTCATTAAAACTCTTTGATTATCTTAGTAACGGGGTTGTTTCACGGAGGATTTGGCAAGCTACACGGTGCTGTTTTCCTTACTCTCTAATTACTTTTTGTTTCGGTTATATTGGTTGGTTGGTAGACCCAGTGGCGTAGCGAGGGGGGGTTACGGGGGGTCAGAACCCCCCCCCCGGGGGGGGGGGGAATGGAGAGAAGGGGAATCAAACCTTTCTTCTTTAAAAAGTTAACTTTTTTGAATTGCTGTAGCAATTTTTACATAAAAATTGCGTTAGGGGATGTAATTGTCCAGGATTAGGGCCCCTAGTCGGAAAGACCTAATATTGCGTTCCATTACAGCAAGAAATTTGCATAGAAGTCTTTAATTTTGTAAAATTTGTTAGTATGTATATATTAATGCAATCAGGTGGACAAATCAAATGGTTAGGACACTTGCAGTTTTAATGTCGTAATGAATGAGTGTTATAAAATCACACTGCTTCCCAATTTTGTCTTTTTCTTTTGTATTTCGGATGTAATAAGAATAAAAGGAAATACTGTAAAGCTATTTTTCCGTAATATATAGTATTTTTGATTAGTCACAGTTTTTTTCAATAATTGTTATATCTTTGATATTTCATTTTCATTAGAAAAAATATCCAGCTAATCACTTTTCCGTAGACTGCGTAAAATTCCGTTCTCTGGGCAGACGGCGGACAATAGTTTTTTTAGAGCATGAACTTGAACGACCATCTAAGAATGGAGATTTCGTTTCCACATTTTCGGTGGGGTCATTTCCTAAGGGTCCCCCATTCGGAGAGGATATCTTTTTTTTGTCTCGTATCTATTTCTGGATTTCCCGCGCTATTGACAACTTTCCATTCACACTTGTAGCAGAAGGGGCACTATCCGCATTCCGCGTAGAAAACGCGCCTTTTTCTTGGAATTTTTTTTGTAGGATGTTTACCCTAATTTTCACCCCTACCCCTCTCTTAGCTTGGCCAATAAACTAGTCCCTCTGTGACTTAGAGAGCGGGGGGGGGGGGGGGGCATGTTTTCTTTTGAAAAATAAATACTTTTACACTTTTTTTTACTTTAGATACACAAGGCAGCTCGTTCTGTACTTGTTGTACTTGTCATTCATTGTCGAACTTAAAATCCCTAGAAAACTCCAATAGTTTTAACTATATTTCACCTATTTTTATAAAATAAATGATATTTTGGCTAAAAAATGAATGCGATCACAATATTACTCAATTCTTGCAAAATAAATCGCGTATTTTGATAAGTCTTCCCTAATCACGCTATTGAGGTAAGTGACGATACGATTAGTTAGATTATATTTTATATAATTATTCATTATTTGTATTTATTAATTGTTATCATTTTTGCATGTCATTTGTAGTAGCTATATGATGCGAATCTTGTTTGTTAGTTTAAAAAAAATTAAATAGGCGGCTTTAGAACTTTAGATTTATTTACCCGAAACGTCAATTTTTTTGTTAACTTATATAAATCAGTAACTTTAATCGTCATTAACTTTATAATACATCAGTAACTTTAATCCGGAATAAGTTTTAACTCTGTTTATTAATAGTTATCATGTGTTTAAGTTCATCATTAATGAAGAAATTTGACTTCTTATGATAAAATTTATTTTATTTGCAATAAATAATTTAATTTTTAATTAATACGTTAAAATAAATGCATTGTACTTAGTTATACAAATTAATGAATGTTATTAATTATAACTAACTTTATTTTAAACAGATAATTGTAATTAGTTACTATTATTAATATTCATTAATTAGCATTTTCAATTAAAAACTACATTCATAATTATTATAATAAAGTTTCCTTTAAACTAAATCGGCAACTTCAAAATTTTGTAACCCCCCCCCCCCCCTTGGAACAATCCTGGCTACGCCACTGGGTAGACCCATATTCAGGTTAGTGTGCTTGGTCAGTACGCAAACCTGATCATCTCTACCAACCAACTAACCGGTATTTGCATCTGAGCGGGGCATATAGCCTCCTACATTATCATGCCATCCGAAAACGATCAGAGTTGGCTACACTACAACAATAAAAACTGACAAGAAATGCGTGTGCATAGAATACAATACAATTTCTACAGGCATGCGCGCGCGCACCTACCTCAAATGGTAGAAATTGTATATGCATTTCCATGAGCGCGCATTTCTTGTCAGTTTTTATTGTAGTAGTGTGGACATAGCCTTTGTTCACACCAGTTCGCTGTGATTGTGATAAGAAATGTTAGCGACAAGAGTTCGAAATTTATAATTATTTTTTGTAAAATTTCGTAAATTCAGCTAATAATGGATAAGTGTTTTCGAAATAATAAGTTTTAGAATAATAAATTCTAATAATTTATATGCATTTTATAGTTGGGATTTAAATGATCTTTCTCATTTTAAAATTCTGTTTTTGTTCGAAATTATAGTAGTATATTAAGGGACTGTTATTCTTAACAGAAGCATATTTAATAAGTGTTATATAGTATTTATTAATTTTTCTTTAAGAAGCCAAAACTATTTTTTTAAAAATAATTTAACGTCTGAACAAGGTTTTCATTACTTGCGTTTTAGTTTTATTAGATTCTTATGCGGGGATTTTGTTCTGCTTCTGCTTGCTGATCTGTTTTTTGCTCTATAATCTTAAATTTCTAAAAATTTTGATTTTTGGCAGTGTATTCTGTAACAGTTTTTACACTATTCTAACAAATTGAAGAAGGATTTTTAAAAATTTAAAATAGTATTTTATGTATTTTCTGGCAAATAATAGTGCTTAAACGCAGAATCAAAATAAAAAAACTCATTTGGTGCGAAAGATCACCAACAGATGGCGCAATCTAAGTACGTTTTGAGGACAGCCTGTGAATCTATGTTATTTCTCGATTATAAGATGGCATGATAAGTAGGAGGCTATGAGCGGGGTTGTAAGGTTTCACTATAGTTTCACATTGGGTTTCACAAATTGGCCGGTAAAACGCTGCCTATTTCTAGCACATGTGAACGAGCCTTCTCTTGTTTATCGAAATGCGCTATCGACGATCCATGAACTCTAGAGATCAGTGGTCGGTGTTTTGTTTTCAAGTTTCAAGGAAAAAAGATAGCAGATACTGACTTGTAATCAATTGAAACCTCTCAATGCTGGGATATCTTTTATCGCAGTAAATTTTTTTTAAAAAACTGTCAATACTATTTTAAATAAAGTAATCATGTTGATTTTTAGTGAATTATTGTATTTGCTATGAAATTTCATGAGATAGTGCAATGTGATGTTTGCGGAGCTGAAATTTATTCTCTTGGCAATTTTCGTACTTTTTTTGATAGATAGCTTTAATACTTCATTAGGTTTAATATTTTGCATAGTTCTAATTTATTGCTGTGTGCATAATTCTTATACTGTATTAAACAGGCGATCTATTGTTCATGTTGCCAGGAAATTGTGGGCCAGCATTTCGTTTTGTTTTCGTGTGAAGAGGCGAGTTTATTCCTTGTATGAGCGGATCTTTTTATCAGGAAGGAATGCCGTTTCAACCCCCTCACCGTTACATTCGGATTTCTGCGGCAGTGTATTTTGTCTAGAAAACGAAATTAATACGCTAGTTTCGAATATTTCGCAGTTTTACATTCAATCCTGGTATGGTAAAATTAGTGGCAATGATGACTTTTCACATTCCCTGAACAGCAGTATTAAACAAACTCTATTGTCTTTGTGCTCGGCTGTGTCAAGTGTTGATAAAAAAAAGTTGTCTTATATAGTAATGCAAATTTACTTGCATTTTTTTTCACATTATGTTGAAGATAGAAAGAAACCTGAAACGTTTAACAAGGAAAATTTTAAGGTAAAGCTTTTTTATGATTTCGAAATAGGTGTTCTTTGATAATTGTGAAATATATTAACAATTCAGACATTTGTGTTGAAATTTTGTTGCAAAAATTTTGCAAATTGAATGCGAGTCTTCTGCTTCTTATGGCTACATTTGACCATAGTAATTCGACCCTCTAGCCAACCCATAAAAACATTGTTTTCCTCCAATAGTAGGTCACATGGAGAGACGTTATGTGTGAACCTTGCCACTCTTCCTCCAAGACATTAATATTATAACATTAAGTGTTTTCCCTCATTAGCCATTGATTTTATGTCCAGCATGACATCTCAAACTAAGCATTGGTAAGTAAAAATGCTTTCGTTGAAGTCTTGGAAGAAGAGTAGTAGTTTTGGGGAAGGTTCACAAGGTCTGGTCCCGTCCCTTCATTTTTGACCGTCCCTTTGTGTATGCTCCGCTTCACAAGAAAGCTTTTAATTTAACACAAGTTTTGGTTTCTACCTCTTTTAAAACCTGCAAATATATGCACAAATCGGCAAGCAAGCAACACCCTGCCATTCCACCTAATAGGTTTAAAAGCTATACTGCTATGACGAAACAAACCAAACTCACATTGCCCAATGAGCTAGTAGTGGCAATGCAGTTTTTTGGGCCTTCTGGCAGTTCTGTTTTCTCTAATAAAACATTGGTATCCAACATGGGTCAGTATTGTTGGGCTAATTAAACACTCGAATGTAGCATCAAGCAATTTTGTTTTTTTTAGATACAGATAATTTTGTTTAGGCTCAGGCGACTTTGTTTAAACTTGTTTTAAAACAAAACAAGCTTGCAGCAATTTTGAAAATATTAGGAAAATACACACTTTCCATTATACTAATGTTCAATAGCCAAACCTACTAGCAGACCGAACTGAAACTCTTGGAAATGACAATAAAACAATATTCCAAAAAATACCACTGCACACAACACCAGCGCCACCTACCCACAATGCATTTTGACAGAAAATGGCATGTGACCACAAAAAGTATTCACTGTCCTCTGGATATCCCCCAAACCATTTGGTGAGAGAAACACAGCACAGTCAGTTTATTATTAACCTTATGGTCTTTGAAAATGAATAATTTATAAAAATGAAAAATGACTCCTTTTTGTGAAACCTTTTTTTTATTTGCCGCTTAAAGTAGGCCATACTGGTAGGGACGGGACCATAGATAGAATATGTGAACCTTCACCACTCTTCCTACTAGACATTACCAAAAATATTTTCCCTTGTCGGTGATTAGTTTGGTGTGCCCATGTGGCATCTCAAAGTAATCACTAAAGAGTGAAAATGCTTTTGTTAATTTCTTGGAAGAAGAGTGGCGATGTTTGCGAAGGTTTACATGTTCTATCTGTGATCCCGTCCCACCATGTATGCCCTGCTCTTTTGGCTACCTACTATGCATTTGCTGACCCTTTTCTTGTTCATATTTTTTAATGCATTTGTACAACAAAAGGATATAGTTCCGTATTTTCAAATTGTTAATATTTATTTAGTTTAAATAATTAACAATTTTAATAGTTTATATAATCAATTAAATTTGGCCTTTTAAAACATTAAATGAGTTAGTAGTGTATTTAAAATAAAAAATTGCTGTAGAAAAACATTGAAAATGCCATAACTTTTTTGTGCAGAAAGTCTTTTTGTGACAAAACTGCTGGAATAGAAAGAAACGGCAAGTAGCCAGTTTTTTATGTTCAGCATCAAGAACTAACTACATGAGAACAGTTTGAAAGGTTTATTTATTGTAAAATTTCATAGCTTCCAAATTTTGTTTACTTTAACTTTGTTTTCCTGCACTTTTTTTACATTAAACGCTTCTATATGTACAAACTTATCTAAGATAAGTGCTAAGAAAAAATATGTTAATATTTATAAATTTGTGTTCAGAGTGCTAAATTCATTCATATATTTGGCACTTTTCCCAGTAGGCTTTTTTCACTGATCATAATTTATAGTTTCTGGGATCCTTCAACAATGAAACAAATGGAACCCTACTTTGTATGCAGTGCTGTATTTGTGAAAGTAGATACATAACAGAGCTACATACTTTGTTGCTTTCTTGTATAAAACTATCACTTGACTGTTGAGATTATGTGAAACAATATGGGGTGAGGAGGATCTCTAGAAGCTATATTGTACTAGCACATGTTCATTCTGTACACTGTTTTGTTTAAAAAATTTCTTTAATTTTTTTTTTATTTCAGATAAGACACTGGGCAATGAAAGATACTACTACTGAATGGTGCTATTTGCAAAGTTTAGTTAGTACATTATTAGATTCCTTTTGCCCTTCTGACTGTGAAAAGACTTTACATAGTAAATACAGTCCCTTGTTACACACAATAGTAGTCGAGATCTTAACTCAAAATATTATTCAACCACTTGTTAAAGTACTGAGTGATCCAGTTCGTCTCAACGTGATATTATTAAAAGCCTTAGAAAGTGCATCCAAAACAAATAAAGGTTCAAATGAATCACCGGACAATTTACCTGTGCAAGAAGATTCTATCTGCTCTTCCAAAGCAAATAATGACATTACAGAGTCTCCATTAATTCTGCTGCCAAATGAAGATTCATCTGATGATTCTGTGTTTATAAGTGAGAGTAAATCGCCACCTCGGCTGTCACCCAAATACGGCAGTACTTTAAGTCAACAATCTAATTCTGGTGGATTGGTTGACAAAGTTTTCATTAGAGATTGCAATGACAGACGGGGCAATTTCTTAAGTTTAGTAAATACTGGCCCCAAGTCAAGTAGCAATGTAAATTTGTGTGAGCAAGAGTTATCAGAAAAGGTTGGTACCAGTGAAACATCTATTAAGAGATCTAGAAGTGCAGACTGTGTTCGCCAAGTTCCCCACAAGAATTATAATATCTTGCAAGGTGACACCAATAAGATGTGTATTGCTCTTAAACGAGATTCAAGTTTTTCTATTGAGCAAGCTGAAGAAGCAAATGAAGTACCAACTATATTTTCTGATGTAAAAATAACCGACACCTTTCTTGAAACTGAAGATGGAATTCCCTTCACACGCTATTGCATTCAGGTTGGCTAGCTTCTTATTAAAACTGTTTAAAGATGCTCCCGGTAGCAGAAACCGCGCAGCACGGCAGCAATGCTGATCAATGCGGCCAAATTGCCCCCCCCCCAAGTTCCAAAAGTCGCGAAACTACTGGGATCCGAAACGCAGAAATCCAGGGTCCTTATTCCCTACAGACAAATTTTTTCCTTAAAAAGTCATGTTGCAGAGCCACATTTAGAAATTTCTGCTACTGGGATGGTGCTTTTATTAATTAGTTTAAAAGTATATCCTATAATTTTTTCTAATTTCTATTACTTCGTGGAAATTGGCCAGCTTGATGTTTTGAACAGGTGCTTAGACATTTTTTTTCGGAGGGAGGCCTTCAAAAGTTTAATTTTAAAAAATATAAATTCGTCACTACAAAAATATATCTTTTGAGTTTTGTTGATCAAAAATATAGTTTGAAATTGTGCTTAGATTTACCTTAAGGGTTTCAATAGAAAGATCAGTATAAATAAAATAATTATTTTAACCACATTTGGTTAGCCACATTTGGTTAGGGGCTAATTTTCCTGTTTTCACCTTTTTGTCACTTAGTGCGTTCTTCCACTAAGCTCTTCAAATGTTGTAGAACATAAAATTTCTTTCATTTGTGTAATTTACATTTTTGATCTATTAGCAGCAGGTTTTGAAGAGTGAGGGAGAGGACTATTTGAGTAATAGGAGTAAGCTATATTGTACGAGAATCTAAATCATGGCCTACTACGCAAACGCTATCCATCATATCATAATGGTGCAACATAAAAGTGATTAATTAGATAACTTTGAATTGTTCTATCCAAATATTAACCAAAACAAGACAAATGCTAGTACTCAAGGAAAAACACATTTAAAATATGTACCACAAATCATAAACTTTCGGCTGTCAGGGCCGTCACATGGGTGGGGCAGGGGGCAGTACTTTCCAAAAGAAATAAAGATTATTTACAGAACTATTTGCTTAGCAAATAAACAGATGACTATTCTTAGAAATTTTTGATGTCCCCTATCAGGGCCGTGTTGCAGGTATGATGTCGGGGCAGTGTTGGGCATTAATAAATTACTTTGTCAATTATTCTTGTTACATGACTAAAAAAGTAATTGCAATTAAATTAATTTGATCATTGTGTGTCAATTGTCGCTCACAATTAAAATAATTGCAATTAAAATTTTTAGTTGTTTTATGAAACAATTAAAACCAACAATTTACTTTATGTATTAAAACGAAATGAGTAAAGAGTAAGGAAAATTAAGCTATTAGACTTAAGACGAATAAAAATGTGATCGAAGGCGTTAATTGTTAATCTATCATTGTTCTTGCAATTCAAATTTGTCCAACACTGTATGGGGGGAAGGGGGCATTGGTTTGTAAATCTTTTAATGATAATAAAATAAAAAAATAATTATTTTATTTTTTAAGGAATCTGTAACAGAAGTAAATGTAATTAATTTATGAAAACCAGGTAAATTTAAGAAAAATAATATTTTTAATCGAACAAATAATATATGATCCCCCCCCCCTCCCTATATTATTTATTTTCCTTTATATATTATATTTCCACTTTTTTGCAGCTAGTTGAAAGTGCTGTTTTAGTGAAGTTTTCTAGTTTTTATAACATAAAAACTGGCTTTCCATGCCCTATTCTGCATATTACTTGATAATCAATAGCTATTTTAACTTGTACTACAGTATAATCATTATTGTATTGCTTTTGTAATGTTCTTCAATCGTGCAATTTGTATTTTTTACGACCGTTTTGCACAGCATAGAAATTACATTGTTTTTTAGCTTCATCTTTGTAAACAAATAGTTTAATTCTTCAATTTTAACTTCACACTTCTTTCCTTGTACTTTTTCTTTCTCAAAGTTGTGAAATACTTTGACCACATGTCCTTTTGGTCTGAATTGAAAGATTTTCCTGTAAGATTTTGCAATTTCCAGAAATAAACTTACTGTAATTGTTGAAGTTATGGCAGTTTTTTAGCTCTTCTGCCAACGAAAACGCCAACTGCCGCAAATCTGTAATAGTTGTTCTGTAGAACACATTAGCTAAATTGATTATCCTAGCTGTTAACTCCTTCTCCTGCTCTTCATTAAATACAGGCTTTCTTCCCATACAAGGATCGCACGTTTTTTCTGATTTTATTCTGTCCCTTAACGTTGACCTTGAAAGGGCAAACTGTATACCTACACTTTTTACTGATTTTACTTCTAAAACTAGCCGGATAGCTTGTTTTAACGTTTTTTGGGTCCATTTGGCCCTCTGTTTTTCTTTTCCAAATGCGTGGCATCTAAAAAGAAAACCAATAGGTTGTAGGACCAATATACAAAGTTTAGATTTTACGGGGCTATGCTACCGGCTGCCACCCTCACAAAGTGGCGGCATAACCCTGAAGTGATGTGGCGGTTTAACCCCAGTAAGACAAAACGTTGTAGATGGCTTGTTTAGGGGAACATAAATAGCCTAGCTTTCAAATTTACAACATGATAACATAGCCAAATAATTGCTCTTTTCAAAGATATGCAACTTACTTGTATAACTTAAGGAGAACAGTCACTTACTTCTTAGTTTCAGATGACTCAAAATTAGATGGATTTTACTAAATACGGTATTTTTCTTATAACACTAAACCAACAAATCGTCATAATACTTTCTACTACTGATAGCTGTGTTTCCCTCTAGCGGTCATTGCTCACAACTTTAACTTCAGGCACACCGCTGGCGAGATACAAGGGGTGGCGGGATTCCCCATGCTCTCCCCTAACCCTGGCTCTTTTTATTGACTGAAACTGGAACTAAAACAAAACCAAGTTGCTAAATGTCCCATTCATGCCACCTCTCCCCCTATTCGTTTGATTACTCTATAAGAAAGGATTAATTGTTGCAATAAATATTTTAAGCTATTAATACAAATAACCGGCTAATATAATTCAAGATTTTGGGAAAACCTTACTTTGAACGAAATTACCTTTGTTTTTTTAGTTTTAATAAATAATTCCATCAGCCACTGTAGGTAGGAATTACGCAAACAAAACCGTGAAATACAAATGATAGTTTTAGGAAAAGCTAACAAATGTTATGTTTTTAGATAGACTAACTTAACTGTTTATTTACAAACTGTAAACAATAAATCAATAAATTATACGTTATTTTTTAAACTTTTAGCTAAAATTTATCACAATTAAAAAAATCTATTGAAAATAACGTCTTGCATTTTTTCCCCTACAGTATAAAGGTCTTTTTCATGATACCAGTCAATCTTCAGATGTTCCACAATTTGTTCAACAAGTTATCTCTATTAAAAGGCGTTTCAAAGAATTTGTTGCTCTTCAATCAAGTTTGGAAGACAACCAAAGTCTGAAGACATATTTAAAAAGTAAACTACTTCCAATTATTTTGATGTGTTATTTAGGAGGCTAATTCTTTATAAATATATCCTTGCTAATTTAAATTATATTTTTCATTAAAAAATCTTAAAGATGATTACACACACACGCATATATATATATATATATATATATATATATATATATAGCCTGTATTTATAGCATCCGCTGTTTTTAAATCCAACTAGAATAAAATGTGGAGTATTGATTTAAAAGTTTATATTTCAATTAATTTTTTTTATTTGTTGTAATTTTTGGTACATTAGATATACTTGAACAATTGAAAATTATTTAGGAATCTTTGGTAGTGAACTCTAATCGTCACCAGAGTTCAAATTAAACTCTCAAGAGCCTAAATATTTTTGTGTTTCGATGATTATTTACATAATCTCTTGAGATCCCATAAAAATACTACAAATATTTTCTTTACATGTGGGTCAATATTAGGAAAATGGTCAATTTGCGTCCTAACTGATTTCTTAATATTATTTTTAAAAACTGGTCTCTTAACCCTCTGATTACTAAAAATCTACAAGCTTTAAAAATTGCGTGTCTTCAGCACTGAGCTATTTTCATCTCAAAAATCAAGAATGGACTTGTCCGAAATTTCAATGGGTCTGCCAAAGTCAGGTCCTATTAATCGAAACCCTTTCGGGTGTCAACTGGCCACTGGAGAGGGTCTATTCAAGAAGAATAATGACTTGTTGGGCTGGGAATTGGGGGACACACCTGTACTTGCACTGCACTCTGATTCTGTCCCCTTCCATTGCTATTAAGTTATATGTAAAATATATCAATGTGCGAATATGAATTTAAAATAATAGTCTCTTTCTTTTTTGCTCATTATAATTAAGCTCAGAAAGTTCTCCTGCAGTAAAAAGCAATTAGAAAGATAAATGATTGACATACAGTTTAGGCAGTAAAATCAGAAAGCACTATTGGACTTCTCTTCTTATGGGAAGTTGTACTGGCTGGCTGAGATTTGAAGACATCTTAGTGTAATATAGTATGATTTCATCTCCCCATTTTGATTATTTTTTTTATTTTCATTATTGTAATTGGTTATTTGAACTTGTTGTTTTATGAAATTTAAGTATGGCTTCACCGAATTACGACGTCACATTTTTGTGACAATTTTTTTGTGTGCATTTTATGGCAACTTGTCGCATTTGACAAATGTGACTAGAGATTGATCCCTGATAGTATATGGCTATATTTTGAAGTTATTATCGATGATTGATATTATTTAATTTTGTAATCAGATATGAAACGCCTCATCTCATCAAAAAATTGGCACTTGCCTTAATATTGACCCATAAACTTATTTTCACACATGTATATTTAAAGGTACGTTTTGCAAGTAGTTTTTTAAAAAAAAAACCGGTTTAATATTTGCCATTTCTATTTGACCATTTCAGTTTTTAAATAAAAAGTCTAAAATAATTTATGTAATGACAGGAATCTAAAGCAAAAATCATCTGTTTTAATGGTGCCTGGTCTTGGAAGGATAAAATAAAAAAAAGCACTAAAGAAGTATTAAAAATCATTTTAACAAGGTTTCTGTATTGTCTAACTTAAGTTTGGAATTGCAATACTTATTCATTGTTAAATGTCAATTTTTATGAGTATTATAATGTAAAACTTATATAAAATTGGAATAAAATGGAGTTATTCCAGTAAAATTTGTATCTGGTCATAAATTTGGCAAAGTCTTTCATGATAACATTCATTGTCGAGATTTCGAACTATACTAAAAAGTGTTAGAGAAAAGATCGATCCATTATTTATAATGATTCGATTGGCGTTCTATACTTTCTGATTCTTTATTAATTTCAATTCAGACCAAGAGGACTTGTGTTAAAAGTATTTTCACACTTCACCAAGAAAAAGTAGATAATATATTCATTGTAAGTGAGTTTTAAGTACTTTTACCAACATCATCAGAAGATGTTTTGACTATTCAAGTTTGGGGTTGGACGCCACTTAATTTGTGGTTAGATTTTTTAAGGGTATCCAAATGTTCAAATAAAAATACGAATTTTAAAAAATTCATGTGAGGGAGGGGGGTCAACCAAATATTACTATGGGGGAGGGGTGTAAAAGAAATCAAAATTGCATCACATGATTTATGAACAGTCCCTTACTGATGGGATTTTTAAACAATTCGTAGTAACTGTAACCCTTATTTTTTAGCAAAAAAACAAAAAAAAAACACAGAAACTTATATTGCAATAATTACAGTTTTGCTTTAAAAATTGATTTTTATTTATTAAAAATGTAATTTTTTTGATAATGAACCACTGTTAGTTCTGGTTGGAACTCAAAGTGTGACATAATGCGGAAAAGAGTTTAACCTAAGAGGCAAACTTTGCATTCTCTCTAGACATTGAAACTACAAAAAAATCTCATTTTACCATTTTATTTTACCATGTTAAAAATAAAGACATAAAAACTATCAGCATTTTAAGATATTTTTACTTTGTTTTTCAGCAATTAAAGCACCTAGTAAATGGCAGTTGTTACCTATTTCAAATTTGGACAAAAAGCATATTGCAGAAAGAAAAATATTTTTAGAAAATTATCTGAAGCAACTTTGTAGCCTGTATCCAATAACTCAGAGTGTGGAGCTTCAGGAATTTTTAGCTTATGGTAGAGATCAAAGCTTATTTTCCAGAAAAAATGCAGAAACTATTGTACCAAGAATTGACAAGGTAAGTTTAAAAAAAAATTGATGAATGCTTCATATTTTTAATACATAATACCATTATATTTCTTATAAGAAATTTTTAAACATACTAACTTTATAAAGTATAACAGTAAATCTGTATTACAACGTAATTCAAGGGAACAGAAAAGTTCTTTGTTATACTGAAATGTTGGTTAAAGCAGAATCACATAAAAAACTCAACTTAGTTAAATTTGAAATACTACAAAAATCAATACAAATATACAACAGTTTCATGAACATATAAGTTATAATATTTATGTTTTAAATAAATACCCATTAAGCAACATAAATACATTTTTGTAGTTTATAATAGTTTAAGAACAATAAAAATGTAAAAGAACCCCCAAACCTTGGGAGAAAAAACATTAATTGTAACTATTGTGTAAGCATAAAAAACGTAACTTTCTTTTGAACAAATAATTTGGTAGCTGACGACAGGCCTCCCAACTGGTCATTTTTTTCCCTAAAAGTCCTTTTTTACATCCCAAGCCCCTAAAACTCTTTATTTCATGAACCTGGTCCCTATTTTCCCTTTTTCACTATGAACAGATGGTTGTTTTCTCTTTTTCCTTGCTTATTAGAAATAAAAAAAAATCTGTTGACCACTAGGATTTCTTCTTCCTACTACAATCGACATACAACGTCATTAAAGGCGACATTTTTGGTGTGGTATAAGTGAGCTTCTGGCAAAGCAGTAAACCAGCTACCCACTCACAACAAAAAAATACTTCGGTCTTTGGTGGTTTGCACTCCGATAGGTTTTCCAGCACAGTCATTTCACCAAAACCTGAATCTCAGCTGATTGCTTTTATATGAATATGCCAAAAATACATTTTATTAAGCATATAAGTTCTTGTTGCCTGACAATCGAAACCTGCTGTAAACAAAGTACTTGGGCATTGGGACGCCATCAACAATGAAGTTATAAAGTAATGTTACAATGGAAGACCATTTTAATGTTTTTATTAAACAAAACTACATTTTCTGCCCTTGGTTTTCAGGAGCCTGAAGATAAGCTGAAAATTTGACCCCTGTACCTGTTTCAAAGAATACAAGATATCATTAAACTTGATATTTTTAGGTCCCTTTTTTTAAAATGCTGAGTCCTTTTTTTCCCCTGAAGGACAGGTTGAAAATCTGTTGGGAGGCCTGTGACGATGAAGCTAAATTTTCCAAAGAATGCATCGATGAAAAAGTAGTGTCTGAGACATTTGCTTGTGAAACGAAAGTTTGAAGTTTTTTTTTAAATAAGCAATGGCTTCAGAAGCCACTGACAGTTGTTAGCTCAGATTTAGCATCATCTGAGTCTTAATCATCGCTTTATTCACTGGGCTCAAGTTGTTAATGGGAATATTTTATGGATTGAATAATTTTGTTATCTGTTGTTTCATACAAGGTTGTAACATCTCCACTCTTTTCCGTTAGGTTAAGAAGGTTGAGTGTTTAAAAAAAAAACAAAAAAAAAAAAAACATTAGTCCCTGTTAAGTAGAAATGTCTTCAAGGAATAACTTTCTGTGACATCAAACTAAACACTTTATCTCATTCTTAAAAGGTTTCCTATGTGCCTCAGCAATGGCCATGTGCACAGGGTTTTTAAATTCAATCCCAGGAACACCATTATCTTAAACACATAATGAAAGGTAATTATTTGAAAATTGTAAAGGGATTGTACTGGTCACTACAGATGTTTGACCCATTGAATAGCAATTTTGGTTCTTTCTTAGGAGGTTGGGGATTTTATTTTAACTTTACAAAACAGCAGAAGCAGAAAAGTGGGAACGTGGAAGAAAAAAATCTTTCATTGTAATGAAATTATGGAGTTAAGTAATTTCTTTTGTTAAAAGGGAAATTTTCAAACAATTTTCTAATGGCATTTTCAAACAATTTTCTAATGGCATTTCAGGAGGGACTGGAGGAGGGGGTTATTTCGTTGCACTAAAATTATTTATTAAAATTTTCACTTAAATACAAACATTTATACATTAAATTGAAGGTAATTTAATGCAGAATTTAGTAATACAAATTGCCAAAAGTGAAAATTAATATATTCTACAAGCAAACAATGTTGCAAAACATGAAACTTTCTAAAAGTGTCCACACTTTTGGCCACCACTATAGTTTTCATGCAATTAATGGTTAAAATCATGTATATGAAACTATATAGTTTGAAATACTTATTTTAATTAATCAATATGGTAAAAAAATTCTTCAATTTTTAGATTCTTGTGAAAGGAGTTAAAGGAGCTTTTGATATCATCAAAACTGCATTGCCGAATTCACCTTTAGAAGATGAAAGTTCTTTGCCTATACCAAAAACCACTGGGGAAGATATTAGTCAAGTCATTAATTTTAGAGAACATTTATTAGATTTTTCTAGTCGAGTAAGTAAATTGCAGTTTTATGTTTTGCATGCTTTAAAAATTAAGTGCAATAATTTTTTTTTAATTTTGTAAATACTTAAAATAACATCTCAAAAATATGCCTATAAATTTTTAAAGTAATATTTGCATTATTTATCTGCTAAAAATACTCAAATGCTTCACCTCAACACGGCACTTGAGGGCTTTGTCAAAACTTTAAGCATGTTTATCTCAAAATTAAATTTTTTAATTGGTATAACGAAAAAAGTTCTCAATAGGTCATTATGAAATTTGGTATACGTCTTCCCTATAGTATTTATAGCTTCTAGTTGAACCACAAAACTGACAAAACAAATTAAAAATTTATTTTTTTACCCAAAAACTTTTGAAAAAGGGTAAAAAAATCTTTATTCTGAGGGATGCCAATTTACTATTTTTCAACTTTTTTTGTTTTTTATTGGTTTAAGTAGAAGATGTAAGTTTTATGAACATTTTCAAATCAAAAATTTCGATTTTGGATAATTTTGGTGGAAGTTAGAATTACTGCCAATTGATACTTTTATCCGCGGGGGTCTCAAGACATAAGATACTACGGCAGCCATTTTAAAAAAAAACTAAAGCAAAAATTCTGATTTTTGTATTTTAATGCATAATGTATAAACATACTGAGTTTTAAAAGATTCATGTATTCCTTCCCTTTTAATAACATCGCTGAAAAACGATCGAAATTGAGGTGGTTACGTATATCGCCCCCTTAAATGTATCATGTAGTCTATCTTTCAGTTCGTGGCCTATGACTTAAAGGATAATCAGACCTAGACAAAATGAACAGGTTTGAAAAGCAAATTTTGACATGCATATATGAAAATTGTACATGGAATGTTTAAAATATTTGAATACACCTCTATTTCTTGTCTCAAAAGTTTAGAGAAAATCTACTTACTGCATGTTTTATTTGATATAATTGCATATTTTCCACTTAATTGCATTTCCTTTTAAGGGGGGATCATAGTAAACAAAAACCAAAAAATCGAATTTTTGAAACCAATATTTTCTGATAGATGGAAACCCAATCTATCGAATGAGACCAATTTTGTATAGATCGGTTAATTATTTCTTATAAAAAATTAAAATTATAAAAATAAACAAATGTACCACGCCCCCTTTGAATTACTAATTGTATGCTTGTATTATTTATGTATTACATTATAAAATATGATTTTTTTGTGTTGATATTTGAAAACCAACCACTGGCTCAATGTAAAAAAAAATTCCCGACGATTTACATGAAATTCGGTTAACAAGAAATGTTTCGGTGGTCATTTCGAGTTCGTGTTAACGGGATCGACTGTATTTGTTTTTCGCGTTTTACTCAAAACTATAATTTTCAACACTTAGGTACACTTTTCTCCAAACCTATCGAATATTTTTTAATAATTTTTTTTGTGTGTTATAAAACCATTTTAGATCTATTTAAGTCACCTAATTTAGTCTTACAAATTAAAATAAATATTTTATTATTTTACACTTTTCTTCGTTGAAAATCAGAATTTTTATGAATGTTGAATATAATGTTTTAAAAATAGAATTTAAAAATTATTTTAGGCAAAAAAAATAGGTGACTTGATTAGATCTAAAATGGTTTTATAACACACAAAAGAAATTATTCAGAAATATTTAATAGATTTGGAGAAAAGTGTACCGAAAAAGTACTTGTATTTTTGAAAATTCGTAATTGTATGTTTCAAAAGATGTCTTTTTTCAAAAATAATAATTTTTGAAAATAAGATTCTTAGGAGTAAATATAATAATAAAAGTACAATTTATAATTTGATACAATTTTTTTTATTGTACCATCATTTTTAAATGATTTAGAGCCTTTCGAAATCAATACTAAGAATTGGTCATTTTTGCTGTCGCTTACTATGATCCCCCCTTAACATAACTTTAAAATATGTGGTTTTCAATTTAATTTACTAGATTTTGTAATACTTCTGGCACAATTTGTGCAAAGTAGCCAATCTAAATAATTTACAGTAAAATAATACTTCCTAAATGTGTAAGCTTTACAGGTGATTATTGTTATTTGATCTAAATCCATACTAAATGCCCACCAGACTATCTCTTTGAAGTTTTGCCACGGATTTGGGAATTTGGAGACCCATATTGATCCATTTTTTTTGTTTAAATATGAAATTGAACCAAAATCTTGTAAATTCAATGAAAAAAAATGTGAAGAGATTTTGTAATACTTCTGGCCAAATTCCCCCCTAAGTAGCCAATAGCCAATTTGAATCTTTTACAGTACAATAATGCTTCCTAAATGTGTAAACTTTACAGGTGATTATTATAATTAGATCTAAATCCATACTGAATGCCCACCTGACTATAACCTTGAAGTTTTGCCATGGATTGGAAATGCAATTAAAAGAAAGTACAAAATAATATCATTAAAGCATGCATTAAGTTGATTGTTCCTAAACTTTTTCTCGAAATAAAATTATTTATGGACACTTTCTTTACCACTCATTTTTGCCATTTCTAGTTTTTCATCCACACCTTTTAAGTGAAATCTTGTGCCTCAAAATGTTTTTTGTCTAAACTTTTGAGACACCCTATACCTATATATTGCACAAACTTTTGTTTATCAAATTTTATGAAATGTTATATTCTGCTCTGTTACTTGAGGATAAAATATTTCTATAGAAAACCTCTCTGGAATAATCATTCAGTATTGTAAATCATAAACAGATAACTCCTCCTTTTACTTGTTTATGCTTAAAAAAATACTTACTTCCCTTGAATTTGAGTGTAAAAAACGATTAGCTCATTGATTGAATTAGGGAAGGATATCATTTTACAATGAATCCCTAGCAACTGCGATGTGCCTGGCAATGAGCATGCAGACACACTCGCTAAAGAAGGCTGTTCTCTTGACCAACCCATAACATATTCCCCTTTACGAAACATTAAGCGGACCATTCGAGAACACGTTCATAGATCTAGACTTTGCCACTACAGGAATATTGCCTCTGGGAAGAAATGGTGTTCCTTCCTGGATAGGGGAATATGTGCTTCCTTGCTTAGAGCTATAGGTGTATCTCTTTTGACTTGAGATTGGACATGACTATATTCAGGCCCACCTGTGCAGGGTTGGACTTGCGGACTCCCCAGATTGTGTTCTTTGCGATTCCGCTCCTATGCTTGGTGAACATCTTCTCTCCTGTCCTGCCTTGCAGGATGTTGTTTCTTCAGATTCTTTTGCGACTCTCCCACATTCTGGGGCTACTTCTCATCTGTATTGGATTGCAAGGCGTCGTATGCTCGAGAGAGTTTAGACGGGCATAATTGAAAAAAAAAAATGCCTAAAAAAATAGTTTAGAAGAACTAGGCAGGGTTTTCAAAATTTGTACAATATGTTCGTTTTAAAAGAGAACCTTATTTTATTTCAAAAGTAACTTTTTAAAAATTATTTACGTTTTTTTATGGTCTTTCTTTATTTGTAAATTTGGTATTGAACAGCTTAGACAGCAAAACTTATATTTGTGTATAAATGCTTGAATTGCTTTATATTATGCTTGAGAAACATAAGTTTTACATTTAACATAGCTGTGCTTTATATAAGGTCTCCAAAAATAAGTTATTGTTTGTGCCAAGTTGCATTGTGAGAAATTGCATTGCATTGTCAGAATATGCTGCATTGCTGTACTACTAGGGCTGTTTTTTTTCAACCTCCTGTGGGCTGTAACAAAAAGAGGAATCAAATTACAAAAAATATTTTTTTTTACCAAAAATATTGTACTATACTGCTTATTTCTCCACATAGTCACCTTGACGAGAGCTTTTGTCATGTATAGAATTATTTTTTTGTATTTTGACCCGTCTTTTTGTTGCAGCCCATTGGAGGTTAAAAAAAAAAAACAGCCCTCATATTTTCCAGTCATTTGACACTCTTTAAACAATGAAATTGTCATTAAGACTTATACTTTCACTTACAATAAATACCTTTTATTAATTTGTGTTGATACAAAAGGCTATATTTTTGTTCAAGAAATACAATAATCAGGACCAGATTAAACTGTGTAGGGCCTATGGGCAGTGAATTTTGTTGGGGCCTCTGGATTCCCCCTCCCCTCGTCCTTTTTCGATATGAAGAGTGATCTACAATTTTTTTCAGTTATGTGCAGTACACACAAAAAATTAGTTTCTTATTTGGATTATTCTATTAAAAAATAATTATTTTATACTTTTTGGATAAACAATACTATTTATTAATTAAAGACTTAAAATGTCGTAAAAGCAAGAGAAAATTTTCAAAGTGATTTTAAAACTGGCTTATCTCTTTGAGGGAAGATTTTAATATTAATGATGGGGGAGGCCATCAGAGCCTTGAACATTTAGTTCACCAGGTGGGTTACTATCAATGATTGGGAGAGTTTGTTGTAATTTTTTTTTCTGTAAAACGTCTTCTCAAAAGCACAATTGTTTGAAAACTATTTTCAATTATTTATCTACTAGCAGTATGGTCCCGCCTTACTGGGCACCCGTTAACTTCGCATTGCTTCCTTTTAGAGGCATGCTTACTTGTAAAAATACACTCAAAATCAAAACAAAATTAAATTCGTGTTGGCGCATGCGAACTTAAAAAAGCAAACACTAATAGAGGATGAAGCAGCCTTAGGGCGAGTGCATATCTCAACCAAACTCAATCAATCAAACTAATAGAGGATGGCAGTAAGCCCCCGTTTCGGCCTGGTCCATGTATTTTCAAGCCCTGTTATGGTCCAGCAATCCCACGTGGATGACGTTTTTTGAAACTAATTATATTAATTAAAAATCACAAATGAAAAAACTAAGCCTCAGGTGCACACATACGTATTAAAAGGAATCTATATTAAAAAATTCGAATTTTTTAGAGCTGTCTAAGTAGGTCTTTTGTGATCCACAGACATACAGACAGACCGACAGACAGACTCTTTCTTTTATTATTATAGATTTTCAATCATTTATTTGTGTGCACTCTTTTACATTTTAGGAACCTGAAATAAAAGAACATATCACAAACTTTCTGGAGAATTCCGATTTTGAAGATTTGAAATATTTTGGGACTATTAGAAAAAGAACAATGCTAAGAAATGTTCAACCTCTTGAGACAGCTGAAAGTTGCAACTGTCCTGTTTTATGTGGTAAATCTCCAGGCCCTTTTTTGTTGCTTTATTTTTGCTGCAATATCTCCATGTAAAAAATGCTTTTTTTCATTTTTTAAGACAGGGATTTTCTTCAAGAAAAATGTCCATTTGGAAGCACAATGTTCGAACTTATTGCATCTTGTCTGGAATTACATGAATCAAATATCGGTGAACCTTTTGCTGTTTTGAGAATTTTATGTGTTCCTTTTGTAGATGAGTAAGTTGTATATCTTTATTTTTGTTTTATGTTAATGTATTGATGTAGAAATGAATTGAATTTAGAAAGGGAGAGAATAAAAATGTTTAAATAAGTAATAATTTAAAAGATGGAATAGCCCACTGGCAACTAGAAGTATCCTTTGTTTTTGTTTTCACTATTCAGATATTCATTGTTAGATATATTATAAGAATGAAGGTCAATTACTGATGCAAACCAAATACAGTAGACTCCCACTTAACCGGCCTTTGTTTAACCGGGCTGAAAATTTCCACCCTTAAAATGTTAAAAATAGTTAAAATTACAAGTCTTTGGTTATTTCAATCGGTTTTCAGTGTCGCACATGTTTCAAACGCGTGGTTTGTTGGGGAGAATGGGGGGGGGGGCCCTTGTTGACATTGGAAGGCAGTGGGGATCAACCGTCAAGTCGTCGAGTTTCCAAACTTCGACAAAAAAAAAGTTCAGATTTTTTCAAAGGTATGCAATTAAAAATGCAAAATACTAATAATAATATATTAATAACCTGAAAAATGACATCTTATTTCAATTGTACATGTATTTCATGAGGCAAATATCATCAATAAACAGAAGTGCAATCAATAAACATCTAAATTTCAAATTATTTAATTTCTCCGGTTTAACCGGATTTTCGTTTAACCGGCTTACCATCGGTTCCGTTTAAGCCGGTTAAGAGGGAGTCTACTGTAGGTTGAATTATCGTCACACTAGGCTACATGAGAGCTCTTATTTTCGTTTAACCGGCTTACCATCGGTTCCGTTTAAGCCGGTTAAGAGGGAGTCTACTGTAGGTTGAATTATCGTCACACTAGGCTACATGAGAGCTCTTGGCAACACACACTGTAATTTAGAACACTGTCAAATGATATACTAAATGGGGAAGTAGGGCTATAATTATTTTCATCATATTTAAATTTTTATCTGGAAAAATCTTGAATACTTGTTATTTTTATCACAGATGAGGAAGACAGCATCGGAATCAGCACTCAAAGCAAACTAAGGACTTCATAAAGACATAGGATTATTAATAATTTTGCAATAATGTGTTATACATGCAATATTGAACAAGTGGCTTAGGGCTGTATAACACTTCTACCTAAAAATGCAGTACAAAACAAAAAGTTGTACTTTTTAATTGAACAATACGTTGTTTTTGTGTGTAGAATACTAGAGCATGTGTTTTCTACTGAAAAAAATTCAAAATGGGTCAAAAGTGCAACAGTGTCTTAGAAATTTAATCAATTATAAACATTGTGTGGTTGGTGTATTTGAATTAATGCAGAGTTTATTTTGTACAGCGTTCTCGAAGAACATAGAGAATGTATTTCATTCAACACTTACTTCAACAACTTCTTTTGAATATTAATTAAGTAATCAAATTGATTATGTAATCTAAAACTGATTTTTCCCCTGAAATAAAGTACCCGGTGATTCAAAAGTCAGGACGAACTTTCAAATTGAATAACTCAGAAGCAAATAAAGAAAAAAAGATGCAGTTTGCACCAAACAGACTGAAAAGTGGCTGGATTTTGTGTGGCTACAAAAAAAAAGTAGTTCGGTTGGCAGCCGACAGGTGGCGCTTTGGTTTTGGATTTTACTAATTAACAAATAAAATTAAAAATGTTAACCAAGTTACAAGATTAGTTATTTACAATAAATGTTCCAAGTGCTGTCCACCATTCAGAAATACCACTGTAAGACAAGTCACCACACCATACATATGTTTACTTATACTTTTGGCCGCGCGATACACTTTAGGCGACCATCCGACATCAGCTTCACTTATAGCACTGAAAGATGCCATCTGCCAAAGTGTGTCTGCCATAACGCAAGAAATGCGACAAAATGCTGTGAACGGTGTGGTGACTCGTCTTACAGTGATACAGTACTTCCGAATGGTGGACAACACTTGGAACATTTATTGTAAATAACTGCAACTAATCTGGTACCTTGTAAACATTTTAAATTTTATTTGTTAATTATCTTTTGGTGAAATAAAAAGTAAAGCGCTACCTGTCAGTTACCAATAGAACTACAATTTTTTAAAATTATTTTTTTTTTGTAGCCACACAAAACCTGGCTTCTTTTCAGTCCGTTTGGTGAAAATGGCATTTTTTTTCTTTATTTGCTTTTGAGTTATTCAATATTAAAGTTTGTCCTGACTTTTGGATCGCCCTGTATGGGAAGTTTTAAAGAGTTGATTGTTCTATCAAGCCTAAATTCAAATTAATGAGAATAAGTCCTTTTATTGAGTGCTATTTAAAAATCTAATATGAATGGGCTTTTCTTATTTTAGGTTCTTTGCAAACAAATTAGATAAAATACCAGTGGAATATTTATGTAATTTATTACACATGTTGCATAAATATCTATGGCCAGATAAAAACATCCCTTTGGTTCAATCTCCAAGCCTAGAAAACAATGACGTTTTAAATAGGATTATGAACAGCATAACAGGTAGTTCTGTTTTTCTATTTTTTTTTTTTAAACTTTTGTTACAAACATGAAAATGTATGCTATCATTTGCAATTATCTTAACAATACACAAGTTGATTAAATTACTAAAAGAAGTTAATTTTAAATTAAATTTTAACTTATTTCTTATTTGATTTTTTTTATAACTTTTTTCGCATTTCTTCTTTACAAAAATTAAGCTTAACTATCAGGAGAAAAATAGCAAATATTTAATACTTTGTTTATAAAGTATGATGCAAGACCATGCATATTTCTAAAACAATTTAAATAGATATTTTAAGATTCGTAAATTAAGATTTTTGTACCAACCAAGATTTATGCAAAATATGAATTTGACGCTTGTATCGCCACCAGACCTGAATA
Organism: Hylyphantes graminicola; assembly: GCA_023701765.1. NCBI lineage: Eukaryota > Metazoa > Arthropoda > Arachnida > Araneae > Linyphiidae > Hylyphantes > Hylyphantes graminicola. The sequence goes on from CM043123.1 coordinate 913,230, forward strand.
CGGGCAGATTCATAACCGATGAAATGGGTTCTTCCCCAGGACTCTACAAATGTTATATTTTATGCATGTGCACTAAATATTTTGTTGTTAAATCTTGAAGAGATTTTATTAAACAAAATTTGATAAACCGTTTATTTTTCTTGAACCCATTTCATCGGCTATGAATCTGCCAGTATTCAGGTCTGGTGGCGGTACAAGAAAAAAATCCTATATGCAAGGTTTCCGCGCATATGAAAAGTTATAAAAAAATGGTATATTTGTATGAATTTCGAAACATTTTATAAAATTATGTAATACACTGAAGAGCCAAAATAACTGGTATAGGCATACATCTGCGAATAAAGGTGTATAAAACCAATCGAAGTTTGTTGCTATGTTTAGCAGCATCTATGTGCTGTTATCATGACAGGCTATGAAAATTGGAGGGAATTTTTTGAAAGCATCGTAGATTGAGAAATGGAATTCTATATCCATGCATCTACGAGGTGGAGATGAATTTTTGATTTACACTTACGACAATTTCACAAATGTATCATGAATATTGATAATTCAGTCTAACATTAAAACTATGACACAGCTGAGGCCTATAAAAGGTCATGCAAAAACGGATCAACAACAACAGACGAATATCATTAAACATGATATATTGTGGATACGTGATCAGGGTTGGCACGGTATTTACCATATATGTTTTTTTATCGGTATTTACCATGGTTTTTACCGCCTTGGTAAAAAAGCATGTTTTTGCTAGATTTTACCACTCTAGGTAAAAACATTTTTTCCCTTCTGAAATAACATAATAAAAAATAGCAAAAAAGGACTTAGAGTAGTTTCAATCCCTTGTGGCATTTGGGGTTATGTTCTTGTTGATGATGATTAACTCTAGTTTTCTTTACATTATGACATTGATATGTTTGAAGAACCAATATTCAATACAAATTACTGTATATTATTCGTTTTTCAAAAATATTAAAACTACAATAAGAAGGGATAAAAATTTAACACCAAGAACAACACCTGCCTATTTTACATTCTGCATGTGTACTTATCTAATTATTTGAATGACTTAAGTTTTGATTCCAAAACATAGATCCAGCCAACTGGGTAATTGTTATAGAATGCTGAATCCTAAAATGTGTAACGTTGCAAATTGAGATAGCAAAAATGTGTGAAGTCCATGCGAGGCATTTTCGACAAAACGTTTATAACTGGTTAAAAATATCCCCAATCCTGCCCTTATACAAGGTCAAATGGTATTTACCTAAAAATACAGGTTGAAAAAGAAAAAACGTGAAAATTTACCTTATATTAAGGTTTTAAAACTTAAAAAAAAACATCATGCCCCAAATGGAAGAGTCCGCTAAAGTAAAAGAGCTGAAGGAAAAAAAAATCAACAACTGCAGGGAAAGGTAAAAGTAGGGCAGAAAAATTCAAAACAAGTGAACTTGGGACTTAGTAAAACCAAAGCGAATCTTAAACTCAAGAAAACAATTTCTAAAACAACAGTATCTAAATTTCTAAAATTTTCCAATTGTAATACAGTTTTTTAGTTACGATCTTTATTAGTAATATATTTTTTTCAGTAATCTATTGCATTACAATCATTACCTTCCTAAACAAATGATTTTTAAATTGTACGGTATAGCCGCTTCCACTGTAAGGTTTAGCCTCGTTGATCGGGGCCATACCGTACACAGTAAATTTTTTTAATCATCACTTTTTATATATAAAATGCGGAATAAATTCAAAATTTTATGTAGGATCGGTAGCTGAATAGTCAAATTAATTGGTTGTGTTCATATAACATTTACTTTGTAATTTGCTATGCATCGATGAAACTCCCCTAAGTGTACGGCCCGCTCTCCCCTACTGCCTAACAAAATTACTTGACTGCTACACAAAGATTGATTTGTGCAGCAGTCGAGTGTTAGTGTAGCAGTTGAGTAGTTATGTTTACTGTTTTTTTAAATATTTTTTTAGCTCAAAATTTTATTTTCCTACACTTGGTTTAGATATTGAAAGAAATAATTGTTTACTTAATATAAAAGTATATTTGAGATAATGCATTGCACATCAAATTTCACAATAGCTCAAATTGGAATTTTTCTTATTTAGTCTGGTTCCTGGGGCCATGGCAATTGTTAATTTCAGCCGTTAAGTCATGAATTTGGGACATTTATTTCATTTTGGCAGAAACCCTGTATATGCATTGAATTTGAGATTTAAAGCAGTAAAAATACTTTTTTGAGTTCTATTAAGAAACTTTGTCAATTTCTTGTAATTAATAATCCATTGTAACATTTGTTTTAATGCAAAGTGTCATGCATTTACTGCTGAAAAAAAACTTTTTGGCAAGACCTCCAAAAAACTACTTGAACCTCTTGCTGCTTCATTTTTTTAATGCAATTAATAAATCAGTTGCTTCAGTGTCTGTATTCTTGGAAATCTTGAACATTCTACTTTATAATAGAAGAGTTAGTACTAAAAACTATTGTAAAATGAAGTTATGAACTGAACTGTTCAAAGATTGTGTACCTCCAGAGCAAAGAGGCTAAAATTAGACATCTAACTATTCTCTTTCCCCAATTATTGTATAGCTTTTAGTGAAAGGTTTGTTTGTCCATTTCAAAATATTAATTTTAATGTATCTTGTGTTTTCAGAAATTGCTTCATCATCATTTCCCCTGAACACATACAGTGGTCTAGAAGAAACAGTGTCAAATCGAGTTCAATTAGTTGTATCATCTCTTCAGCACCAAGATATTAATAAGTATATATAATTTTATAACATTATGTTTAAAATATAACTTTCAGTGTAACCTATTAATGCCTTCATTTCTAAATGAAAACCCCATAACTTTTTAGTTATTTTTAATTTTCTTTCGTGTATTTGATTTGTCCTACATAAATTGTTCAGAACTATGGTCTTTATTTGTCATATATACTTTTTATTTTGATAAACTTAAGCAGAAAGCTAATTTACACATGACCAATTACCCTTCCATGAGTCGTTATTGGTTGTTGAAGGGAAGGTGAAATGTTCTTTATTAAAGTATTTTTTAAATTTATGCACTTTCTAAGCAAATTAACTTTAAGTAAACAATAGGATTAAAGCTTTTTTTTTTTCAATTTGAAAAGACTGATTTCTTATCATCAAACAAGTTTTCCTTATTAATGCTATTTAAAAAAAAATTGAATGTCCAACATTGTTATATTTCCCTTAGTTAAACCTCTTCACTAACAGTCTTACTCCTACATGTATATTTTATTAAAAAAATTCAAAGAAAAAATATATTTAAATGTATGTTTTGCAAGTAACAATGAAAAAAAATTAATATCTTCTTTGCCAAAGGAAACAACAATTCATGAAATTTGAGTTCTTAAGAGGACTCCCTTGGGAATTTCACATCTTGAAAATCATAATGTTATTCCTACGGAAAACATTCGCAAGTCAATTACCGCCACAATTTTAATAAAAGGTGACTAGTTTCTTGTATCATTGTAAAGAACGAAAGGAACTAAAAGGCTAAAATTAATTTGTTTTGTGAAAATCACATATTTAGTATTTTTAATAATTTTTTAATTAGAACTTAATGCTTACTCCATTTTTTACTAACTTCAAAAAGTTATTAAAAATACTAAATATGTGATTTTCACAAAACAAATTAATTTTAGCCTTTGAGTTCCTTTCGTTCTTTACAATGATACAAGAAACTAGTCACCTTTTAATAAATTTGTGGCGGTAATTGACTTGCGAATGTTTTCCATAGGAATAACATTACGATTTTCAAGATGTGGAATTTCAAGGGAGTCCTCTTAAGCCCTAAAAACACTGTTATGGTGCTATAAATGCAAAAACAAGCTAAGGGGTCAATCCATTACAAATCACCTAGATCCGTTGCTCGACATATTTGATTTTCCTAATTTTTTTTACCATATATTTCCTAGTACTAGGTGAGTTCAAAGAAGAAGTAAAAAAAATTTTTGGAGCTCATAATTTTTTTTGGCGTCCATTTTAACTTTGCTTCAATGACGATTTTCGGCTGAAAACTGCTTTCGCTTATATGCATATAACTCTGTTGATTTTATAGATATCAAGACGAAATAAAAAGAAAATGATCAGAATAATGCTATAAAAAGTTTGCCACCACATAATATTACCAAATTAGCGAGGAAGCGGGAGATTTAACGCTGATTCGGGTTAAAAGGAAAAAAGACTCGCCTTAGATATTTTTTTCCTGTATAGACCAGTTATAGAACTACTTGTTGTAGAAGTTTAAAGATTGAGGAATTTTTCTTTATTTTTTTACAATTTTTCAAAATTGCTGAAAATCGTATTTTTGCCATTTTTAACGTAAAATATCTGAAAAAGGACTGAGTGAAAAAAATTTGAAATTGATACAGGTAGTACAACTTTATGACATAAACATGTGATAAAAATTTTGTATTGCATTTCTGATTGGTTCCAGAGATACAGTGCTTCAAAAATGGTCAAAAACTGCATTTTCCCACTTTTTAAAGTCGAATATCTCAAAAGGGACTAAATGAAAATATTTGAAATTAATACAGGTAGTACCTCTATATGACATAAACATATGACAAAAATTTTGTACTGTATTTTGAACTGGTTCCAGAGATATAATTCCTCAAAGTTGGGTAAAATCTGTACAACAGACTCCTCAAAATGTAACAGTTTTCAATGGAAAAACTCTCTGAATGAAATGCAAATATTTAACTGAAATATTAATGGAAATGATTCGAATCACTTAATAAATTTAATTTAGACAATACAAACTTAAATTAAGGAAGATTTTTTTGTAAATTTGTCTTGCCTAAATTAAATTTTTTATTTCGTTTACTATTTCAGTTAAATATTCACATTCCATTCACAGAATTTTACCATTGAAAACTGCTACATTTTGAGGGGTCTGTTGTACAGATTTTACCCAACTTTGATGAATTGTATCTCTGGAACCAGTTCAAAATACAGTACAAAATTTTTGTCATGTTTATGTTATAAAGAGGTGCTACCTGTATTAATTTCAAATATTTTCATTCAGTCCCTTTTGAGATATTCGACTATAAAAAGTGGGAAATGCAGTTTTTAATCATTTTTGAAGCACTGTATCTCTGGAGCCAGTCCGAAATACAATACAAAATTTTTATCACATGTTTATGTCATAAAATTGTACTACCTGTATCAACTTCAAATTTTTTTTCACTCTGTCCTTTTTGAGATATTTTACATTAAAAATGGCGAAAATACGATTTTCAGCAATTTTGAAAAATTGTAAAAAAATAAAGAAAAATTACCAGTCAAAATCAATCTTTAAACTTCTACAACTAGTTCTATAACTGGTCAAAACAGGAAAAAAATATTTAAGGCGAATCTTTTTTCCTTTTACCCCAATTTCAGCGCTAAAACTCCCGTTTTAAGCGAATTTTCATTTTTCAGTTGTGATTTTCTTATCTCCCGCTTCCTCACTAATTTGGTAATATTATGTGCTGGCAAACTTTTTATAGCATTATTCTGATCATTTTCTTTTTATTTCGTCTTGATATCTAAAAAATCAACAGAGTTATATGCATATAAGCGAAAGCAGTTTTCGGCCGAAAATTGTCATTGAAGCAAAGTTAAAATGGCCTCCAAAAAAAAATTTATGAGCTCCAAAAATTTTTTTACTTCTGCTTTGAACTCACCTAGTACTAGGAAATATATGGTAAAAAAAATTAGGAAAATCAAAAATGTTGAGCAACAGGTCTGGGTGATTTGTAATGGATTGACCCTGTATCGTTTTTTTTACTAATAGGTCATTCTATTGCTATTTTTAGTGAAAAATGACTTTAAAATGTAACGGTTTTTTTTGTGTCAGAAGTATAAAATTAATGACCCTCTATTATGCCATATTTTATAAATAAATCCCTTGCTTTAAAGCAGTATTTTTTAAAGCCTGAACATTGTAGAATTCCCTTCACAACATCTTACAATTTTGCTTAATAACTTTTCTATTATAAACAAAGGCTCACATGTGGACCTCTGATGCGAAGGAGTTATACAGAATGCTTTTTATTATAAATGTAATTTTTGTATGCATTTAAAATTTAAATTGCTTAGTTATATTTTTTTTACAGATGTTTGCTGTTTCACATATTTGATGCTATACTGGATGCCACATGTTTAAATTAAATGTTTATTTTAATTTATATATTGTGTAAACATTGAAGTGATAGTTATTCTGGTAGTTTTTTAAATACTTTTAAAAATGTCTGTACATTCCATTAGTTGTAAATTGACAGCTTATATATTTTTTATTGTGACAAAAATTAATATATTTTATATGTTCCTGTTTTAATAAATAAAAATATTTTTAAATCAAAAGCTATGTAAATTTTCCAAAGATTTTTTTCATTGTATTGTAAGGCTTACTTTAATCTTTTATTTAAAGGGGCTGGGGAGCCCAGGTGGTTAGGCACTCGCATAAGATGCGAAAGGTCCCAGGTTCTGGTCCGGGCATCGGCAAAATAACTGCCAATCTATAAACGGCCGGTGCAGCCAAAAATGTCTGACGAATAATACCCCGTATAAGGGAGTACACATTAAACTTCATTCAAAGTCCTAACGCTGCGCAAGATGTCACCCTTAACAGTTGTGTTGGGTGCCTACTCAGGTGTCAGCTCGTCACTTGACTGTGGTTAAAATACATAACCATAAAATACAACCATTTCCAATAGCCCTTGTGTAGCTCTAGTGCGTCGATAATTCAAACTCAACAAAACTTTTTGCCACTAGAATAAATCTATAACAAATGGTCAAAAATCAATAAAAGAAAGTTTATTAATGTTAAAATAAATCACACAAAATTCAAGTTAAATTTATAAATATTTTTTTCATTTTATAAATCATGAAAATGAAATGACTAGAAATATGTATTAGGTAAGATCTCTAAAATGCATACTTTCAAATATTAACATTTACTAACACTTGCATAACGAGTTTCAAGTATAACAAAACAGAACAAATATGAATCTAAGGGAGAAAAAAATAGCATCCTTCATATAAATTATTTCTAAAAATATATAATAATGAACGATTTTAAAAAAGTCCTTTACTTAACTAATACTTGTACTTAAGTCAAAGTCAATTTTTTAAGCAGCATCTTTTATGCTATTTAACACATTTTTAAAACCAAATATACATTCTCTTACAAAATTAATATGGTGAAAAAAAAACAGGCAAAACACTGAAATGGATATTTATTGCTCAACTGTATAGTTTTTAGCTCGCTAAATACCAATCTGCCATTTACAAAAATTGCATTGGTAATATATATTCTAAAACAAATTTTTAAACACTGATTTGAAGCTTAAAAATTACAAAATATATTAAAATATATTAACTACATTCAACTTGAGTATTTTAGAATGTATTTCAATAAAATTATGCTTTAAATGCAATCTCAAATTCGAATTGCAAGAAACGTTTAATCAGAGTTAAAAAAAAAAAAAAAACTCTAAATATATTTTGAACCCTAAAAAGTTGGGAAATATTTAACTAAAACTTTAACAAAATTTCAAACATAAAATAAACTATAAAATAAATTATTTTAGTTGAAAAGAAATTCAACAAAAGAACAGAATCTGAAAACAGTACAAAAATATTCAAACAGCAGTTTTCAAATTAAAGCAACTAAATTAAAAAAAAATCATATGGTTTGGTCACAGATTTGGAATGATTTAAGACAACTAATAAATAAATATAAATTCAAAACTCTACATTATATTTTGTTTACTTGCCATACATTTTGCAGAATAAGCATTCCATTAGCTTAATTACAACATAGTAATCGGTTCTGCCACTTTGCAATATGTGTTTAGCTGAATCTCTACAGAATAGAAAATACACATTGGACTCTATTCCAACTTCCTATAGCCACTATTTTTTTCTCATAGAATTCCACACTGGGCCAAGTGTTCAAAATTCAATTTTTCAACGTGTTAAAGTTTTCAAACATTTCCTTACAAATAAGTTATAATTTTTTATTGTTAATATATTCCAGTAAACCATACATAAGAAGAAAAATCTCTGACAAAATATAAAAATTTATAAATTTAACAGAGTCTATGCAATTTGTGAATTTCACTTTCTATGTGTTTTTTTAATTATGTACTTTGGAAAAAAAACTGATTTTTTCTACCTCAAATTATTTTACCTTTATTTTTTGTACATAAGGTGTATTTTTTAGACATTTAAAACAATATTTTTTATAACAACAAATTATAAGTGGCTTTTTAGTGTTATTAATCCTACAAAATTCTTAACGTTCAAAAGAATTCCGAGTAAAACACTACAAAAAATACCTTAGAATTATTTTTTTAAACTAAAGATGTATCTATTAATAAATATTGGGCAAGGATTCCAAAAAAATGTATAATTCTACTATAATTTTTAATTTCAAGTACAAAAAAACTTCAACGCGACATTCATCTCTTCAAAACCACTTTAAATGTGTGTTAAAATGCTTATAAGAGTTCTAGAATTATGAAAAAAGTTCAGCAAAGCTTATTTGTAAAAAAATATAACAAAAATAAGGGATGACAGTTAAAAACATTAGGATGACAGTGACAGGCCTTACCGAAAATGACTATTTTTCAATGAAACCGAAGTCACAAAAAACTGGTTAGTCTTAAAACTGGTTTAGTTTTTCTATCCCTATATAATTACTGTGACAATAAGAGAAGGTAAGGAATGGACACACACACAGTAAAGAAATTCACCATCTTTTCCGGTCTTGTGTGTTGAAACTAACTTGTTTAATAAAAATATTTTTTTCTGCTTTAAAATTCTGTTTTGCAAATCAGGGGACCAGTCTATTAGTACAATAAGAAAAACTTGAAAATAAATATTTTTTAGAAAGTTATGTCCAGGGGACATAAAATTAAAAATTATGGTAGAATTGCCCATACATTATCAGCTATTTAATTATATTTCAACAAATTGAAACTCACTTTGATCTGTTATAGTTCAGAACAATTCAAAATGTTTTTTTTTCTCTGCCATTCTTCTAGCTGCTCCCTAATTTCAGTGGGTATAACCTGAATAAAAAAAAATTCTTTGAAGCATTATAGTTTATACATTGACATAACTCAGAATATGGGATAAAAGTCCAGCCATTTGTTTGAAAAGCTTGTAGTTACTATTATTTGTTAAATTTCATTTTCTGTGACAGCAAAGCCAATGGTTTTTCATTCTTGGGCGATTCTTTCGTTACGTGTGTTAGTTTTTCACGCTGTTTTTCGATTTTAAGGTACTTTTTAGCAAACTTATTATTTTATTTTTATATTTTTTATTGTTGGGAGTTAAAGTTTCATGTCTTATAAGTGTCTAAAATGAAAATAAATGAAATTAGATTTTTGGATGATTGTTAAAATAAATCTTAAAATTTCGTTACGTGTGTTACCCTTTATATTGAGATATATTTGAAAGTTTACAAACAAATTCTTATTTCTGTGAATTATGAATGAATTAAGCTATAACTTTTTTTTCACTGAGAGACAGACTATAGAACTTGTTTATGGTACCATTCATTTATTTATATCATTTAATAATATTTAGTAATTTGGTAATATTGGTGCGTTACGTGTGTTACCAGAACGTTACGTGTGTTAGCCCATGGGAATTCTTATTAAATAATTTCAAATGCTTTACAAAAAACGTGTTAAACAATAACAATTTATTTGAATTAAAGATGACTTAAGAAGAAGTAATATCAGGAGGACAATTTAGAGAATGTTGGCTGTTTGTGTGCCACATTTTTGCACCATTTTTCGACACTTCAATCACGTGCATTGAACTTATGCCTTTATAGGGTTGAACATTTTGAAATGGGTTTACAGTGTCAATTAGAGCATCAATATCATTGTTACTTATGTGAAGAACTGTTGTGTTGGTCATAAGTTCTTTAGCAAGTTTAGCAAAGTCTTCAGAATTTTGAACCACTATTCCATTTTCCCCTTGAGTTTGGACTTTGCTTCGAACTAATGCTTTTGCGCTCCCACCGATACCATCAACAACTCCTTTACCATGTGAAGTAGCAAAGTACTTCCAAATAAATGGCTTTTTATATTTTAGTGAGAAAAGATGTAAGAGTTTAACCATGTATTTATTTTTGAATTCAGAACTTGGCCCATCACTGTAAATTATTTCAGAGAAGTCTTGTGAAGAAGGGTCAACAATAAATAGGTGTTCATACAATGTTGACAAAAATGCAAAGATGCTATTTTTTCCTTTGTCTTTTGCATCGGAACAGATTAAGAAAGTTGAACATACCCCATCAACGAATACAGCAGCTGTGAATAATTGCACTGATGCTCGAGACCACAAGGCAGATTGTACTTCATTCTGATATTCACATGAATATGCCATTGCAAAATCGATTTGAAGAACTCTGGTTTTATGTCCCTCTTTCTTTTTTATGTCCATTTGGAAACCATTCGCTTGGATTCTTTTTATCCTTGTATGCTTTTGAAAATTAGACCAGTTTTCGATGATGTTTTCATACAGTTCACCGACACACTTATCATCATAAAACTTTTTAACTAAACGACCATTTGAATCTTTTTCCCATTCTTGCCAAGCTACATATACCGATGGATCAGAACTTATTTCAAACAATGCACCATTTTTACAGGTGTTGCATTGCCCTTTCCAACAGCTGGAGTCTAGGTTTTTCACACCAGAAACACACAAATGTTTCTCCCACCATGAGTTGTCATAAGCTAGGTTGAGACCTTTTAATTTAAGAATGAAATTTTCATGGTGTATGCATTTGCATTGGTCCATAGGTGTATCTTTTAACAAAAGCACATTTTTCGGGCGCAGAGAACAAAATTTTGAAAACGAAATTGAATGCTCAGGATATAACAGTTTAAATGTCGCATAAACTTCTCTAAGAAACATGGTTAGATAATATTTTCGTTGTTTACCTGTATTCTTCCCATTAATCCAAACGACCATTTCATCTTTTAAGCCAGGCATCGTGTAGACAATATCACTTCGAAAGTAAAAATCTGTAACCATTGATTTTAATTCACCTGAGATAGCTTGAGCAGAAGGTCTGATATTATTTTCCATTTTTTCGGAAAGCTCAAGTCCTACATGTTTTGCTAATCCACATATAACAGCATTTTTTTTTCCTTGGAGATGTAGGCAGACTTTTCAAAGATTTTCTCACTGCTTTTCCTAGGGATTGAGGTCTCTTATAGGGTTGTTCTTTTTGTGGCGTTTGCATATCGTTGTTATCATTATTTGATCCAATATCTTCATTTATTATAGCGTCTTTCTTGCGTTTAAATTTTCGCACCCGTTCTGCTACTTTCGCATTATACAACTTCTTTTCAATAACAGTCATTTTCTTTACTCTCTCTTTTCGTAATGATTCGATTCTTTTATTTTCTTGTACTTGGAATGCTGGATCATTTGCCTTTTTTCTTTCTCTCCATCTTTTTATTCTTTCAGATCCAGTTAACGCCACTTTTTCAGATTTATCCATTAAATAATTGGTTTTAACTGATTCCAAATAAACTAACAATCGGTGTAATTCTTATATAATTAGCAATAAATACAAATTTTGTTGTTATTTAGTTCAATATTGTTCAATAACAAAATGAAAATTCTTATAAATTTAGCAACTCAAAACAGAATGCTGCACGGAACAACAGTTTAGAAGCATTTCGTTACGTGTGTTACCTTAATTAAATATGTATTTCCAAACGATAATTGTTACAAATAAAAATCTTTTGAGTTTGTATTTTTAATTTCAGACTTAGTTAATTTGTAAAATATCGTTTTATAGTTAATATTTTCTCTAAATAACTAATTTAAATGAAAAAATTAGAAGTTTCGTTACGTGTGTTACTTTCCAATTATATAATTTTGAAAAAAAAAATAATTTAAATAATTTAATTGTTTTTAGAACAAATTTCAAGGGTTGTTTATCAAAGAAACATTCTTAAATAGTAATTCCTGATAATAAAAATAATTTTTAATGCTCTTTAATACGTTTAGATGTGCTTTTAAAGAACCATTTATCAAACATAAAAGTAATGCATTTTGACATGTTCCCAATATTGTTAAAAATTCAATAAATGTCCTTTATAAATATGAAAACCATCATAATTAATGAATAGTATGATGTTTGATGATTCGGAATACATAAAATTTTTTGACTTTTAACACATTTGAATTTTGAGACGTTTAGGACCACTCTTTGTGGAATCGCCCTCTTAAAGACTTCCTTTGTGACAACAATATAAGCAACTCCCATGTGCAGTTGTGCACATGCTTTCAAATTCAATCGCAATAACACCATAATCTCAAAAGTGTCATAATGGCAGGCTATCTTTAGATAATTTATAAGGGAATTGCATTGGTCACTACAGATGTTGAGTTTGACCCATTGAATAGCAATTTTGGGTTTTCTTGGGGAGGGGCGTTAGGAGGGCAGATTAGCAAAAGAATAGTGGTAACGGTGATCCTCTTCCTCCCCCCCCCCTTCTCCTTTCACTCAACAACAATGATAACCAAACCCTTTTAAAACTTGTTTGGTCCTTTTCAAAACAGCAGAAACAAAAAAGTGTGAAGTTGCCGAAGAAAAAAAATCCTTTGTTATAATGAAACTTTGATTTTTAGTAATTTTGTTAAAATTGAAAATTTAAACTGTTATTCTAATAGGATTTCAAAAGGGACAGGGGATTTATTTCGTTATACTGTATATTTCGTTGTAATGATATTTATTATAAAGAATTTTACTGAACGAAAGGGCGGGGGAATCCCGCCAGCCTGGGCAATGCTGCCACCTCTTGCGTGGGAGGAGGGCTGCAAGCGCTGACTCTTGTAGCAGGAAACAAAGTCATTTATAGTAGAGACGCTAAAGGCTGTGTGGTGAGTTGGTGTAAAAGTTACGGCATAACCCGTAAAATAGAAATTTCATATAGTGGCTCCACAACCTATTAGTTTCCGATCCAGATGCCATGTATCTGAAAAAGAATAACTGAAATGGCCAAATACACCAGAAACTTTAAAAAACTGCCCAGTAAGTTGCAAATGGAAAGTTAATATAAGTGTAGCTGTACTTGCTGTACCCTGTACTATTTACCATTCCAAGGTTATTCAAACCTATTTTAGTACTATATGTATTGTTTTATTATATCATTTTCCATTATTTATAGATTATTTGCTGTGTGTATTGATGTGCCGGAATTACCCCAGGTACCTGCACAATTCCGCTACTTTGAAAGCTTTTAGAAAAAACAATTTATTCAGTTTCTATTAAAGATTTAAATTTTAAAAAATTACCACAAGATAGGTAAGGAACTGTAGTATGCTATGCTCATTACAATCTACATTAATTGCAACAAAATTCTGCATGAAAATTCAATTTCCCTTAAGGTGGCGCCATTCTTCCGCTCTACCCTACTATGTATAATGAAACAGTGGTGCCTAATACTTCATTTGAATTTTAACGAAGCAAAACATCTGTTTAGACTTATAATATTTAATTTATAGTTAATTTGCTAAAAAAAAATGAAATGATGCAAAAAATACTAACCCTAGTAGTTTCACAGAGGCTTTGCTGTTGAACAATTAATAGCAGATCTTGCTTGATACTAAAAGTTTTTCAGATTTAACATCTTTTAGTAAGTTTTTTTTAGAAAAAGATGAAATTTTCTGATGTAAAGAACTAATCAGCCCATTTTTAGGAGAATATTTGAATTCTTCATTTTGATTGCCTACTCTAACAAAGGTAATTGCTTTGGAACATAATTCTCCATGAGCAGACCATTGTTCTTTACTGCTATTGTAAAAATTTAAATTTAACATTCTCTGCTTTTTTAAAGGAAATGTTTCAATTGTAGATACTTTTTGACTGCACTTTGGCAATAAAGTTTCAGCATCAATATTTTCTGGAAATGCTGCTTGAGTATTCCTCATTTGTATTGAGTTGTTTGCATCATCTTTTTCAGGTTCATTTTTGGTAACAAAAACCATGCTTGAACTATTACACGAAAAATTACTTGTATCGGAGTGCCTAGTTGAATATAAATCAAAACCATCTGATTGTTGTTTAATACACATTCGTAAATGATCCTGTGCTCTCTCCTTTTCCTTAAAAGCAGGGTCCAGTCTTTTTTCTTGTAACCTTGCTTTCTGCTGTTCCCTTTCTTTATCTCGGAAGTCTGGATCGCTTCGTTTAATTTTCATTCTTTCACGTTGTCGTAATCTTTCTTGAGAACGAAAGTCTGGGTCTAATCTTTTGATGCGCATGCGGTCACGTCCCTTTTCCCGTTCAGCAGCGCGAAAACAAGGGTCTTGTCTTTTGATGCGCATGACAGTCCTTTGGCGAATCTTTTCTTGAGACCTATAATAAGGATCTAACCGACGTTGTTTTGTCTTTAACTTATTTCTTGTTTTGTAGTCGAATCTGAAATAGTCAAAATAACACATTTTATTGATTTTCTTTAATGAGTGGATGTTTATACAAATACAAACATTATCAACCAACAAAAGTCCAGAGGCCGAGCAAGGTTGGTCCAAAATATATCTAATTTCTTACCAGTATTCAATAACTATCTAGATTCTTCTTAAAATCTTCCACCCTCTTCGAATACACAACATAATATGGTAAAGTATTTCACTCATTGACAACGACTCTATTATAAAAAAATAATGTTTTCTTACCTCCCTTCTAAAGCATGATTAATTCAATTTCAAATCATGTCCTCTGGTTCTGCTATTTAAGGTAAACCCTAAGCCTTCCATGTCTCCCTGTTTTATGAAATTGAATAACTGAATTAAATCACCCCTTGTTCTCCTATTTTCTAGGGAATACATGTTTATAAGGATCTTATTCTATTATAATAATCACTCCGATAAACCCATAATCATTTTTGTAGCACTATGCTAACTTTTTCAAGCAACTCGATATCTTTTCTGAGGAAGGGAGACCAAAACTGAAAAACCAAAATGCACAAAGCCAAAAGAGAAGAGGGGACTTGTCCCCCTTTGGATCTGTTTCTATTTTGTTTTTAGAAACTTTTCGGACAGTTTATTGATAATAATCTTTATTGAGTTCTTTGAAAGGTTTAAGAAAAATATGCGCCAAATTTTGTTATACATGTGCGTAAGAAAAATAAATGTATATAGTTAAGTTAGTAAATGCTTTTGAAAATGACTGAGGATGGGCATTACACATAAACTAATGAATCGTTCCTTTTTTCTTGAAACTATTAATCTGAAAAAGGGTTAAACCAAGTTGTATTTTTAAGTAAGGGTAATACTGAATTAATTTACTACAGTAAATAGTAGTTAAGTAAAAAGTTAGAGGTAGGGCTCCAATTTGGAGTTTAAGTTATCCTTAAGGTAAGGTCCAAATTAACCTTAATGAATCACACATAGTAATTTCTGATTTCTTTTGAAAAACCACATAAGCAACAAAATAACATTTTATTGTAAAAAAATGAGTCAATATTTTGATTTCCCTAGATCAGTGGTTCTCAACCGGTGGGTCACGGCCCCCTGGGGGGTCGCAAAAAGTTTTTTAAAAATAAAAATATGTATTTAAGTAACGTTTAAAACAATAATTTTACAACTAGAACATAAGAAAAAAAATCAACACACATTATTTCACTTTATATCTTGGTTAATTTAAATTTCAACTTCTTTATGCTATTATTACATAATTTTAATTCTAGTACGGTTACATTGCAACAAGCTAACGAGTAACTTGTGCTTGTCGGAACTTTTAAATTCGGATTTTTTAAATTCATAACATAAATGGAAGTTTTCAAAATAAGATTTCTTAACTTTAGCAGCATAAATATTCACTTTCTTTCCATTAATTTTGTCTTGGGTTTCGATTATTGTTATATTTCGACCTTGTAGCTCGGTATTTAGCTCATTTAGGTGCATAAATATGTCTGCTAAGTATGAGAGTTGAAACAACTAAGTTGGGGAGCTGAAAAAATCCGGCCAATTTTGGTTTAGCATCTTTTGGCTAGCAAAAATATCAGCATTTCGGATCGCAGCTCAAATAACTTGTTCAAAACCATCCCACGGGACAGCCATCGTAAAATATAAAAAAATTATCCAAATAAAATCGTTAATAAAGAGTACAGCATATGTGTAGGACAGTGGGGGGGGGGGGGTCTCGAAGTTTATTTTGTAGCATTAAGGGGTAGTCACCTATCAAAGGTTAAGAGCCATTGCCCTAGATAATACAGCAGGTAAGCAGTTAATATAATTTTCTTTTGGTTTTTATCACAAGCGATTGATATACTGATATGGGCAATTTTACCAAAATTTTTAATTTTATGCCCAACTTATGAAATAAATAATACTTCATTTAAATTTTTTCTTATTATTTTTCTTATATTATTTCTTATTATTTTTATTATTTATTTTTTCTTATTATTCTTCTAAAAGACTGGTCCTTATATAATTATCAAACGGTATTTTAAAACAAAGAAACCGAATACTTTTTATGCTATATTTAATTATTGATCACTACCAAACTTTTGCCAATGAATGCGGGTAACTTTGGTCTAAGATGTAAGGTTTCTTTTATGGAACTTTATGCTTTCAAAAATATATGCAAAAGTGTATTCGATTTACTATTTTTTTATGAAGTCTCCTCTTAATGATCACCCATTTTTGAGATACATTAAAAAGATAAAATGCAAGAAATCACTGTCAAAATGTAAAAATTTTCAAAATCCCTAATCACGGAAAGATTTGTTTTACTTCTATAATTTTTTTTTGTGCTTTTTATAAAAATATTTGTCATTTAATCTTGCTTCGAAAAATAAGTAAATTTTGCAATATTTAAATTGAAGTTTACACTTCTTTCAAGCGGCGTAACAAAATAATTAATACTCTCTTGGTGCAAAGCCTATAGAAATAATAGAAATGAATGGCGCCTCGCCCTTTTATAAGAAACATATTAAAAAATGCATATATAACCTTAAATTTAAGTAAACCACAAGGTCGCTTATTCCTCACTTCTAAGATTTGGGCAGCTGTTCATTTGTATAACCTTGATGGTTGATGTCTTTACCCTTTCTTAGTAGTTTTCATAATAAAAAAACAGGAACCGGATTTACTCCTTTAGGCAATCAGAAAAATATTCTAAAATAGCTTTTTATTACTATTGACTGAAAAAAAATTTAAAATTAAATTTTTATGGAGAAGAGATTTCTTAAAAATGCCGTAGATGACAGAAAAAAATATAACCGTCTTTACTCTTGAAGCAAAGCAAAAGAAAATGACCAGTCCCTTTCACACACTAGGATTCAGAAAATAAACACTGTTTTCGAAGTTGGTCCAAAAATAGTAAACAAGAACACCTCTTTACCCTCACTTTCTAGTTATCTACTTATCGATACTTCTCCCATTCCCCCCTCCCCACAAACGACTGCTTTTAGTCTATTACCCCCCGCCTAGGCAGAACGACTACACACATTTGGCAACATCTCCCTTTTTTCTAATCACGATAGCCAACATCGCCAAACCGCTGGGAAGGGGGATTTGAAAAAGAAATATATTTGTACAAGAACTGCTTGTAAACTAAATAAAATTATGTTCCCAAATTGTTTGGGAGGATTTATCACAATCGTATTTTACATGAGAAGAAATTACTTTGTTTTCGGACGGTAATTTTCAAAATTGTAGTCCCCCAAAAATTATAATATTTAAATAATTTTTAATTAAAAATCTAATGATCAAATTTGTATCGTTTTTTGTCCCCTGTTAAGAGAAATTGTTCTGAATATAAAAAAAAAATTGAAGAATTTTTTTGGACCTGTGATATTCTTGTTTAAAAAACATAGTTTTTTAAGTTCAAAACCCCATATCTCTTTTAAGAACTGAATTTTAAAGCCCAAATTTTGAAATGTTCTTATTTTCACAATTAAGCATCGAATAGTGCATTTCTTAAAACTTGACTTGATGTTTTAATTTTTGAGATGAGGGCCCTTAAAATGAATGGTGTTTCTAAGTGTTTAAATATTTTTTTAGCTTATTTAAAAAACCGCTATATAACCGAAAGCGCCTTATAACGAGCGACTTGATAAATTTTAAACTTTTGATGTATTTATGCTCTAAACAAATTTTTTAAATTAAAGCCTCAGCATGCATTTAAAATATAAAACTAGATCATATTAAATAATATAACTACTACTCTAAAAAAATAGGAAGGGCTTATTATATTATTAATTGCTATAAACATTACACATTATTACACAGGCACTATATACATATTTCACTCATTTTCTAGTAAAAAATCCATCTAAAGTTAGCTGCTTTGATTTTCCCATGTAAAACCTGTTTAAGAAAATATCAAAGAAAGAAAGTTTATGAAATGCATCTAAGCTATATTAGATGATTATCCTATCTTTACCATGTGTCTCATGTCGATTTTAAGGAAAGTATATATTGATAAAAATGCGAGGGAAAAATCGGGAGATATGATACAAAAGTGATACATAGGGATGCGTGATGTAACGAGGCACGATATAGCGAGGGGTTACTTTATGGGAAACCTAAACATTTTATATAGGGTTACTGAATTAAAATGTTGATGTGCATACATAATAAAAATGTGAATGACATAATACTTACTGTAAAAAAAAACTATCATCAATTGGTAATTCTTGAAAGTTACAAGAAACTGGTTGTGCAAGATTGGATGGAATCTGTATTGGATTAGAAATAAGACTGTCATTTGTATTCAGTGGCCATTCACTGATGGCAAATGACATTTCCTCTGAATTTTTATCATCAACTGACTTATCTTCTGTTGTGAGGTTGTGGCCTTGGGTATCACTCACCTTTAAGCTAAAATAAAACACATAAAATATAAAAGGAAGTAAAGTCTTAATAATATCTTTACAAAAGACTAATCTTTACCTTAGTAAAATCAATTAAAGCGCATCTGCGATAAGAATGAGACAATTGGATTGGCTAAGATTATGCAAGAAATTCATAACATGCAAATTTTTACACTACCAGCAGGAAGTACAACTCTTACACTTTAAAATAAGATATGATTCAAAGAAATCTTCTCAAAATACAACTTAAAGGTGTATATTCGTCGATTCAAAGTATCAAAAGTAAATAAAAATGTTTGTTAGTCAATTTGATGCAAAAATCATTCATGTAAGTAATATTTTTTGGAATTTAAAAGGAAAGTAAGAGGCGAAATTATCTGAAACGCTACGCGAACAGACGTTTTTGCTGTTCGAACACGATCGAAATAAGCCCCTCGTTCCGAACGATTTCCAAGACGATCAGAAAAGCTGATTTAACATGAAACATCATGCCCTATCGAACTCGAACACTAGCTTTTCGAACGAATTAGTACACGCCCCTATTAACCTGACGTATTTCTGCCCATAACCAATGAAATAATTCTCATTTTCGGACGGAAACACGGTTTGGACGGTTTTTACAAAACTAACTGCAACTTTGATTACTTAGTGCTTGTTTATGCTTGATTTTTAAGTGGCAGCCATGATTTTTTAGTGCGATATTCTGATTTTTAAGTGAGGAAATGGCCAAATGCAATGAAACAAGCTATGAGAAAGCAAGGAAAAAATTTAATAATTTGTTGAATTTTTTTTTTGAAAAATTTAACTTAGTATGCACTTGCTTAAAAAAAAATACACGAGTGAATTTATTCAATTGGTAACACTTAAAAAAATAATCAGGTAGCACTCCCTACTTGAGGAATTGTCTTTAAATAATTTCTAAATTTAGGTTTTATATGTTATTCGAAAAAAAATAAAAACAAACAAAAAAAGTTTCTTTTAAGAAACCTTAACAAGCCACATGCAGCCAAACGCAACTTTGCTTAGCCTGAATTTTTTAATAAATTCTCTCTCATCTAAATCCATAGTGTTTCCTCTGACAGCTTGGTATCTTTCTATTTTACATTTTCTTCTTCTCCTTAACACAACAACAGCAGCCGACATTAAAAAAAATATCCTTCGTTTCGAACAGTCGAATGGTCTGAGACCACTCAGGCTCTGACGTCACTCAAATACGAGCGTTTTGCTACAGTTAAATACGATAAACTGCAAAATGCTCGAAAAATCTCCTATTCTCGAACGAAAAAATGTTCCTGTGCGTTTCAGTTAAATTTGCCTCTAAGTTGTCTCATTCATATCTCGGACGCGCTTTACAATATGTAATATCACAAATGCTTGTACAAGGAAGTACAATGCAAATTATACTATTTTTTAAAAATATAGAATGATTTAAAAAATTTATTATATTAGACAAAGCAGACCATAACAATATTTAAGCATTGTTGCATTAGTCATAACAGAAACGTTTAAACACGATTTCTTTAGGAGACATTATTTTCTTAGATCTTTTTGCCACAATTAATGATTAAAAACAAACATTCTTTCACAATATTATTCAAAATATATTAAAATATATACTCACAGGTTGGAGGAATTTCTTTTAGGAGATTCAATTTTAAAGTTATTGCACCGTGTATCCATCAAAAATAGACTAGTTTGTACAGAATTGTTCTGTTGAACAATTTTGTTTTTTCCGGCTAAAATCTCTTTTCCATCAACTTTTAAGACTGTTTCAACTGGCAAATCAAAACGCGGTTCCATCTGAGGGAAAATAAAATTCATTAACATTAAATTGGCAAGAAGCAGAGAATAGTTAATTCTGTCACACACAAGCAGTTGTCTAGCAGAATCTTAAATTAGTATAAAATTCAAAATTTAAGAATATTGCTGCATTAAATTTTTTTTAGCATACTATCTGAGAGATGTAGATCTACGATACGATATATTTTATATGATAATCCTATTTAAAAGAAAAACCCTTTGCATTCAAAATGCATTCATTTATTTTCTATTTGAGACATATCTCAACAGTTATGCACACAATTGTAAGCAAGAAAAACGGGTCGAAGACGCAATAAATTTACAGATCACGCTGCTTAATGCTAGTCAGTTAAAAAAAAATATTTAAAATAACAGTATAACGAAGTTCATATGTACCACGAATAGACAACCTCGAATACAATCAAATGTACCACGAAATCGACTGATCATCGATTTTCAGGTATAGAAAGTATTCTAACAAAAGAAAAAAAACTATTTAATAGGGAATTCCGTTTGGGGATCTTGAATCTCTATTGGCAGAAAACGATCCAGACAGATTGTTCCCTTTAGAATGAAACAAGAAGTATAATTAAAATGATAATTACCTTTTAAATAACTAAAATATTAATTTAACATGTGAGCTCTCATGTGGTAAGGTGTAATTCACACTCATCTAAGAATTCAAATAGCTAATAAACCTTCGTCAAGTAAGACAGTCACAACACATACACACACTTGCACACATATACGTGACAGATGCTGTCATCTATTACGCGTCACCTCCACAATTTAGACATGTCCCTGAAGGGGAGGGAAATAGTCTCCAGGAACCTGTACCCATGGGAAACTGCGCAATAACCGCTCACAGGACTCTCGGACCCAACAGATTTAACTAGCACGTACTCCGCATATACTCGGTGAGTTTTCAGTGACCAGGTTTCGAACGCGGGACCTTCCGATCCGTTGATCGCTCTTCTAACCACAGGGCGCCTCACAGCCCTATGAATATTATAATTCCTTTGTTTTGGTTGGCTGGGTAGAGGGTACTTCCTCGTTTCCGCCTGCCTATTTCTGGCCATCCTGATAAGGAGCTTAAACACAACCAATAACGCTTCGTAATTTAAAACTCTAGTCAAATGACGAGGTCACCACCTGAGCGGGCACCCAACGGAACTTCGAGCGACATCGTACGCTGACGCCCTCGGGACTTTGGACTCCACAGATTTAACGAGCACGTCTGTCCCAGTGTACTCTGGCCCATCTGTCACGAGTTGGATTTTTCTACGCTTTCCAGTAGGCTATGTCCAGATTACGACAATAAAAACAAAAACTTGGCGATCGCCAAACAAGGCAATAGCGAACATTTTTTTATTTTTTCGCCAAATCGTAGGTTCTTTTTTTCAAACGCATGCGTCTGGAGGATCTGTTTGGTCTGCCCAATGCAGGTGTTGTGATAGAAAAGTGGAACGGGATGAAAATGTTGGGTTAGAAATATCGTCGCACTATAGAGCTACACGAGGGCTATTGGCGACGGTTGTCGTATTTTAGAACCACAGTCAAGTGACGAGCCGTCACCTGAATAGGCACCCAACGCAAGCGTGGGATGAAAAGACCCAGGTAGCACAACAATGTTGGCCGACATTCTACCGACATCGTTCAACATTGCGAAGGTCGTGGAATGTTGAACGTTGTAATCACGACATCTGTCAATATTGCGCAGATATTGTATTTTTTTAAAAATTATTATGACTTTATATTCGTTTTATTTTGATATTGTAAGAATGAAACAATAATGCGGACAAGTTTTAGTCATTATTTTTAAAAAAATATCAAATTTTGAAAACATTCGAATATTGTGGGGACATTCTGGCGACATTGTGGAAACAACGTCGATAAAACAACATTGACCGATATTGATCGATGTTTACTAGGTATAGAAGTATTGCAATCGAGTGCTTTAGGGATGTGAGGTTTTTTAAAAACCTGACGTCACGTGTGTGACGTCACGAAGCAAAACAATATGGCGGTGATTCGACGACAAGCAGTGTAGAATAATAAGGTTAGTTTCTTTAAAAATGTATTAAATTACAGTTTATCCTAGTTTTAATTTGTAGAAAATCGATATTCATAGGTTCTTCTTTCGATGTAGCATTTTAATGATCATAAATGTTGTTGTTTTTCTTAGTCAATTTACTGTGAAGGCACGGACTAGTCTAAGTAAACAACGTGTAAACCTTTCTAAATCTATGGTATAAACCACAAATCTTTATGAATAACCACAGAGCAAAACCGAAGATTTCTCTTACTATGTGGCAAAAGATTTTCTTAAATTTGCATATCATAATCTTGGTGTGGGTTTAATCATAAAATATAATCAGTTGTTTACTTAGAATTATAAGTTGTGTGTTTACAAACAGATCATTGATAGTATTCATTGATTTACATATTAATGTTAAAAGCAAATCAGGTCAAAGCAAGTATTATTAATTTATAGTATGTAGTAAGTATTGAATTGAGCAGTTGCTCTCTCCTAAATTTAGACACAAGTTGTCAGCATATGAAGTTGTTGCTGTTCTGTTGTAAAAAAGAGTTGCAGTTGTTCTATTGTAAAAAAGAATTCCCTGTCATTTCTCAAGTTTAACTCATTCAATTGTGTTGCCTCATTTTAGTGCATTGACAAATAAATAATCGAACACCATATTTTTTTATACAACCGATGCAGTTTTTTCATTTTTAGTAAGTATTAACATACTAATTTTCTATAGTTATCAGTACCAACTTTTGAGGTAAAATCCTAGTATCTGGCCTGACCACAAATTAAAAAAATTTTGTGAGTTGTTAAAGAACAATGAATAAATAACTTTTTCTAGAAATCGTTGCTTGCATTCAGAAGCTGATCGAGACCAGTTTTACAGTTACCAAAGGAATCTCAAGCAAAGAGCTATCAGAAAATATGATTTTCAAAATTAAGCTTCTAATTTTTAAGTTTTCTAGTGTTTAATTTATAAGTGTTTAATACCTATATTCTAGAATTTCTATGCAGTTGAAGTTTCTTTGTATAAACTAATAAATGCCTCATCTTTCCAGCTGCTGAGTCATCTCTCAAGGAGCGAGGAACTATGGATCGACTGTGTGACCTACCTGCACACTTGGAAGTCTGCACTCTGAGCTGACATCTAAGGAGCTCCTCCTCGTAAGATTTTTCAATCCTTATGAAGTGATTTCTCACTAAGTTAACTTCGGGGGTTGATGGCTACTTTTTTAAACAATCATTGCATTTTTGCAACCAGGGTTCGATTTATCGCATCATCGATAAATAATTGAACACAATTTTTTATTGTTGCAATGCAGTTTTTTTTATTCTAAGTAAATATTTATATACTAATATTCTTTACTTATCAGAACCAACTTTTGAGGAAGGGACAAATTACAAAATGTTAAAAGGCAATAAATTTCTCTAGCAACCGTGTAAACTAATCAAAAGAAGGGGGTATTAAACTTGCATTGCATGCATACTGAAGCTGATCGTGACCTGAGTTTTACTGTTACCGAAAAAATCTCAAGCAAAGAGCGTTCAGAAAACGAGATTTTCGAGATAATGCCAAGCTTGAAAAGTTGACGGGCCAGCAATTAGAATTAACCCTACTTTAGAATCGTTCAATAGTATATAATATTCGATATAAATAGATGTAATTTATTGTTAACTGTTGTTTGCTGTTAACTGCTAACATAGTTTCTGGAAATTAGATGAAATTATGCGGCAGAAAACACAATTGAATGAAAATGAGTTTTTTTATGCCGATACTAAATATCCGTCTTCTTTCCAGGTACTGAGTTATCTTTAATGTCATGCCCTCTTAAAAGTAAATATTTACATACTAATTTTCTTAATATATTCCTATCAACTTATGATACATTTACAATGCAACAAGTTGAATGCTGCTCTACTTTGCATAACAGTTTCTTATAACCATTATCACTCAAAGACACCAGTTAAGTAGTTAATACAGTGGATGAAAGTTAAGGAATAAATCAATATAGTGTAAAATAGCCTAATTTTTATATTTCATACATTGATACACAACAGCTTTTAAATTCTGTGTTAAAGATCTGTAAGTGTTTAAGGGGATTCCCCGTCCTACCTCGATCGGGCTAGCTAATGCTAAGTCTATGCCGAAAAAATGGTTTTGTTAAAAAAAAAGCAAAGAAATTATAGGAATATTTTGATGCAGTTTTTTTTTAAATTCATAAAACTCCAATAAAGGTGTGCTTTTAGAGGTTATTTTTTTTAACCCATTAATGCCTGGCGTCCCTTTTTAGGGACACTTTAAAAAAAATTTTGCAATTTTTAATGAATCAACTTTTCAATTAAAAAATTGCTCCGTTGTATTCAATACTGTACATTTCAACTGACCCAAGGGCATTGATGCTGTTTAAGGCAACTTTTCTGGTAAAAATCTTAACATTTTAGTCTCATAACCTTAAATTAGCGCCACCTGAAAGGGTCTTAATGGGTTAAAACGCTAATTCACTTTTTTTTAATCTAAATTTTTTTCGATTAAAAAAAAGTAAATAACGTTTTTAAAATAATAACCTCTAAAAGCACAACTTTATTGGAGTTTTATGAATTTAAAAAAAAGAAACACATCAAAATATTCCTATAATTTATTTGCTTTTTTTGGAACAAAAACCATTCTTTTTTGTGAAATTATGTCTTTGTCAGTATTCAAAGTATAATAATATTGCTTCTAAATACAAGTAAATTGTTCTGAAAAAATAATTATAGTTCAAGAGGGTAATTTAAAAATATTTATAGTATTTTTCTAGTCATTCTTTCCAAATTTAGAATTTTGTTGTTGGTTTTTGCCGTATGGCAAAATTTTCAAAAATTGAAATTATTCAAATTCCAATGCAGTTAAAAAAAATCAGTATTTTTCCCATAATGTATGAGTATTAAAGATACAAATGAGTATTAAAGAGACAAGATATTTTTCGGGATAAAAAAAATCATGCATTGTGGGTTAATAAAAAACATAGCTCTATAGTTGATGTTAAACTAATTAAACCAAAGATAATATAATTACAATTTTTTAAATTGAAAGGTTATACTGTATCGATATTTTTCTAATAGGAAATTTTTTTCCTCATAATTTAAACAAGTTAACGGAATATTTGTTACATTTAATTATTAATGCCCCTATATGCATACTTTTCTTCGAAAACTTGCGAACTTTTCCAATGTTTATTCTAAAATGTGTTTGATAGGATATGAGGTTTCCTTAAAAATATACTTCAGCAAACACAATTTAATTATTTTGTGTCTGAAAGGTTCTTTGTATACACTAAAAATCTTTTCTTTCCAGGTACTGAATTACTGAACTACTATCGGTTTGTCTTCAGAATCTTTGTGGGCTTAACTTCCAGGTGGCTTTACTTCCTCCCCCCTCTACTTGGAATGGTCATCATTTACAGCAGAGACTGTTTAATTATAATTTTGAATGATTTTTTTTTTGTAAAAGTCTAAGTATATTCAATAAAGAAAAATTATCTTTTAGTCCTGTATGTTCTGCTTCAATAAATTTCCATCTGACAATTCCAGAATTTAATGTGTGTGTGGTTGTTGTTTTTACAAATGTTTACGAGAGAGAAGAGAAACTGTTGTGTTATGTTTTAATTATTAAAATCTATTTTATAAATATATATTGTAACTTACGGTAAAAAAATATAGGCACTTACAAACAGAATTTTTTTTTTCTGTTTTGTAAATACCTATTGTAACTTATGGCAAAAAAAATTAACATTGTACAAAAGTTAGTACAATTTAGCATTGTCTTACGTGATTTTTAAAACAAAGTATTCAATAATCTGTTCTTGAACTTTAAAAATTAAATGTTTAGTAATTAAAAATTGATTTTTACAATTTTCAGTATGTTTATCATATTATTAAACTGTTTTATCTTTATAATTTTCTAATATTCTTTCTACAACTTAAATAACTTACTATATAAGCTATAAAAAAGTTGCACAAATGATATAATTTCTTTAAAATATCAAATAATAATTTTGTGTGCATATTATTTTTATTGCAGTAATATCTATATATTACTATTCGCAATAAAAATTATATAAGCAAAATTATATTCTTTGTGCTACTTATTATAACTTTCAGTGTAAGTTATTTAAATGTTTTAAAAAGAATATTAGAAAACAATAAAGATAAAGCAATTCAGCAAAATTCACGAGGGGGGATCAATTTTCATATCAAAATTTGATATAGTACAACATTGAGAAAAATATTGTCCAATGTCATAAATCGACGTCGTGGCAATATTCCCGAGGGGGTCCATTTTTACATTGGCCAATATTGCAATCAATATTGTGCCATGTCGTGAATCGACGTCGTGGCAATATTCCCAAGACAGTCCATTTTTACATTGTACAATATTGCAAACAATGTTGTACAATGTTTTTTTTTCAACATTGGCCAATATTTCTGTGCTACCTGGGGATTGCATCGCTTGCTTTAACACGAGTAATTGGAAATTCTCTGAGATTTTTGAATTGATTTTTTTTAAATATTGCTTTTATATTTATTAAATTTTGCCCAAATCTAAGCATTTGTGCTTACACACGCGATACTGTAAATGCCAAGTGGATAGTTCAACAATGAATCCTCAGTCAACTTTCCAATCAATCAAGGCTTAGTCTTAGTACTCATTGTGTCGATCTTGGACGGATGAAAGACTGAGCTATATTCATGACCTATACCGGACCCGTATACGAACTCGGGTCGACGGAATAATATCAAGATGAGCTGACCACTACGCCAGAGAGATTGGGCATAATATATTAGTATACTAACGGTCGTATCCACCAGCCACGAGATCAACCTGGGACAGCCTAATCTAGGTTTATTCCTCCAAATGCTTGATCGTGTTTTAAATCGGCATCCCTATCCACCAGCGCAGGATTTAGTCGTCCGCAGAACATCTTCCGGAAGTCTTCTATGATTGGCCAACTGCAATTTTAGGCTTTATTTGATTGGTTGGTTGGTATGATATAGGTGTATGTTACAGGGGCGGACTGGCTAAGATTGGCCCACTCGGCGCAGTAATGACTTTGGCCCACCATACCACAATACAGGATATCGATGTATATGTTTATTAATTAATCAACTGTTTTGATTAAAAGTAAGAAATTCAATATGAAATTTAAAATAGAAGTTATGTTATCTTTAATTATCCTTATAACATCTATATACGTTTATTTTACAAAGATACAACAAAAACCCTAGATAATCTTAGACCTAGCTTAGATAATCCATATGCTTTTTCATAGTAGTTCTTAAAATCTCTTTCAACATACAAAAGCATTAAGTCCTCAAGGCGATCTTGCCCCATATTTGAGAGCAAACGATTTTTTATGAGCTTCAAAACGGAAAAATAGCGTTCACATGAAACTTGTGTGCATGAAAAAGTCAACATATATTTGTACGCCCTGTGCAATGAAGGGTACGTCGGTTCATAAAGATTGAGTTCATGCAAAAGTTTGAAGGCACAAACTAAGCATCTTTTGCATTGTTAGCATTTAAAACTTTGACTTCCCATTAGTAGATTTATTTGTATAATAAAATTTGTTGGTCCCTTTCATATAATATATATAGCTAAGAGGCAATGTGGATCAATGGTCCCAATTAGGACCACATATTGGGCTCAATTTGAAAATAAAAATCAGGCCCTTTTTATATCTAATGTATATAAGAGGCCTCAGAGGAAAAGTGGGTCTCTGCGCCCGATTTGAAAAATAAATGTCGACCCCTTTTATATACATAATAATTAGATATAGGGCCCCCAAAGGCCAAGTGACCTCTGATGGGCACAATTTGAGCAAAATTTATAGGCCCTTTTATATATATACTATGTATAGGGAGCCTCAGAGGCAATGTGGACCAATAGGCCCAAATAATAACCACATTGGGCTCAATTTGAACAAAAATTTTAGGCCCCTTTTATATGTAATATTTTTAGGGTGTTTCAGAGGCAAAGTCGGCTTTGGCTCGATTGAAAAAAATGTGGGCCCCTTTTATGCTCAATGGTGGCCAATGCCTTTTAGACATAATTTAAATTTAATTCAAAAATATTAAGTTGTTTGCACTTATTTTGAATGTTTTAATGCACACTTAAGTATTTGTAGATTTTTTCCCACTTAAACGAATATTATCATATTGTTTTTGGCCCACTTGACAGTTTGACCCACTCGGCGATCGCCGACTAGCCGCCCGGGCCAGTCCGCCCCTGTGTATGTATTTTCCGGCTTGCTTTAACTGATAAACTTTGAATACGGATTGTAAAAAACAAAGTGAAATATATATGTTTATTTATTGTGCTTTGAAGTATTTTTTTCGTAGTTATATCTCAAAGCTGGTTGTGTTTCAATTTGAAAATGGACTTTTTAGTTGCTTCATGTGAAAGGGACCTGGTTTTCTTGCTGATCGCCAATGAAGAAGATTTAGCAACATTTTTTTTAAAAATATGTTTGGCTCAAAAAATTAGTTAATTTTATAAATAAAAAAATATCTAATATTAGTGTTACGATCCAAGAAGACACTGTTTTCATAAAAAAAAGTATAACATTACAAGGAAAATAAAATGTAAAGGGATTGTAGAAAATAGTACAC
Source organism: Hylyphantes graminicola (assembly GCA_023701765.1). Lineage (NCBI taxonomy): Eukaryota > Metazoa > Arthropoda > Arachnida > Araneae > Linyphiidae > Hylyphantes > Hylyphantes graminicola. Next base: position 942,589 of record CM043123.1, read on the forward strand.
AAAAAATAATATAGATGGGGCTACTGCATGTGAAAATCGTTACATTTTTAATGTTCTGATGCATCGTCATTTATTGTTAATAAAAAGTTTATATACTATGAAAAACATTTTGGTAAGCTTAAATAAATTTGGTGTCCACTCCGATTATATCTCGCCTTCCAATGTATTCTAAATTTTCTAAATCATTTAAATCTCCCTCATCATAAGACTCGTTAGAAATCGGCCATCTTTTCTGTTCGCAAAACTGCTCGAACGCTATTGGTAGATGGAATGTAGTACTAGGTTTAAACCACCTCGAGAGGTGGTTTATTCTCGAACGACTAGTCTAGGTTTATTCTCGCGATTACGTGTTGGTGGATACCGTTTTGCGGCTAGTCCCGCACTAGAACCTGTTCAGATAATAAACCGCGCCTAATCGTGGTTGGTGCATACGACCGAGTTTGCTGCGGCGTGCTGTATGGCCTAGGTGCACGCCGTAGGAAGAAGATGGATAATCCGACTCAATCTCTCAGTTATTTATTTAAAGTATAGAAGTTAATATTTACATGTGATGGAACATGCAAGTTCCGACTATTACATTTAGTATTTTTAGTAGAAATAGGAATGTCCAGAGTCTGGTGGCTCCTCGCGCAGAGCGCGAGAGCACAGGAGCGGAACCGATGTTTCAGGCTCGATGGTCGGAGCACAGACAAGAATCTAAACAGATTGCGCATTTACGTAGGTGAATGAGGCGAAAAGTCTCCACCCCCCTGGCGTAGTAACGAATTAATCTAGTAGGGGCGCTACAAGTATAGTAGTTTTTTGGCTGCCTGTTTTTAGCTCTTTAGGATCTTTAACGTAGCTAATAACGCCTCGTAGTTTAAAACCCCAGTCCAGTGAGGAAATTTGTTACTTTTTTGCCTAGTTTGGAACGTTTCTAACTGCTTATTTTTTACCTCCAAAAGTGGATTTTAACACAGCTATAAACGTTTTGTAACTCGTGTAATTTTCGCTTTTCTTAATAGACTGCGGCACTAGACCAGGGTTCTAAATTACGAGGCGTTATTGACTGTGTAAAAGCTCAGAATGGAGGCTAGAAATAGGCAGCCAGAAACCATTATATTAATGGGCTTGTTTTTGGGATCTGGCAAAAGCTCCGCGGTCTAGTTTGCACTTTTCTCGAATTACTTTTTTTTTTCGAAATTGAGTTTTCAAAGAATAATTTAATTTAGTTGTTATATTTTAAAATTACAACTTCTTGCTGTGCTGTTGGTTGTTTTAATAATTTAACAAGGGAAAACTTGCATCAAAAGAAGTTGGAATAATTGGTTTAAATATATAACAACTATAATATTCTTAGGAACTTCAACTATAATATTCTTACTTGGAATACCAAAGCAAATAGAATGCAAAAGTAATTCGAGAAAAATGAAAACAAGACGGTGGAGCTGTTGCTAGTTCCCACGTGAAACAAGCCTTGTTATTTAATTTAAAAAGTGAATATATTATTTATATATTTACTGAAATATATGATAACTACTGTTATAATATTTTTATATATGATAAAAAAAATTATAAAATTTAAGTAAATATGCAAACAGAAATTACCACAAAACAATGAAAAAGAATTTTAAACCTTTAATTTAATTTACAATTCCAAATTTTACATTTGTAAAAGGGTTTTTCGTATTAAAAATTATAAATATCAATTTCAGGCATATATATATATATATATATATATATATATATATATATATATATATATATAATATATATATATATATATATATATATATATATATATATATATAAAAATCATTTCAATTTAACTTTTCCAAATATTATTAGAATATGTTTTTCAGCAGAAAGGAATTAGTAATAATGAGACCGCATCTCAAAATAATAAGTATGTACATAAATTTGCAATTAATTATCAAGTTTTAAAGTTAATAAAGCATTTACAAGTTTTGAATTCGGTGTTTACAAGTTTTGAAATGGTAAATATAGTAGTTTTTTCTTCAATGGGGTTTTTCCTTGTTACAAAAACATTAATATTTCCTTTGCTTATTATTCTATAACACAGCCAATTATAGTTTGTATAATATCAGAACGTACAAGAAGCTAGAAATAATGTTATTACAAATAAAGTGTCTGATAATAAAATGTTTTTTTCTCAAATAAATTAGAGTTTGCTTCTAGAGCAAGTAAAAATAACTCAATTTCTCTAAATAATCCAATGATTAAGGGGGGGAAATATGAATAATTTACAGCCTACAAGTTCTTTACGGAAAAAGACATAATTTCTGATAACTGTATCAAAACATTGTTTAATCATTAGTAAATGTATTGTGGCACTTTTGTAATCACAAACTTATACAATGTAAGAAAACAAATGCGAAATATTTATTTTTTAAAATAAAGTAAGTGAGATATATTTTAAAAAATAATAACCAAATAAAAAAAATAACTACCCATCCAAAAAAAGTCAACTAAATAAACATATGTTTACAACATCTCAATTCTAGAAGAACATCATAAAACCAAAATATCTTTTAAGTATTTTTATATTCAGCTGAGAAATATAAAGCAAAATTTTATTCGTAGGTACTGTATGTTAAATTTTTTACTCAGAGTAATATATTTAAAAATAAACTTATATAGAGAGAGAGGCATGCAAGTAATTTTGTACAATTCAAGGAATAATTGGCGAAGTAGGTGCACTTGAGTAGGTGTTCCAACAAATCAGGTGTTAATTGGCACTTTGGAGATGGAGGTTATGGAATGAGTTTTCACACAAATAAGCTCAACTATTTCTTCATCCTATGAAGAAAAAGCTTTTTTAAACACAACACATCAAAATTATGAATAAAAATACACAATATTTTTAAAATGCTCTAAAGCGAAGCGATTAATTTACAATATATATTGTTAGACCTTAAATTTTAATAGCCAATATATCATATTATTTTTTAGTGAAATGAAATAGTAAATTTTGAATCAAAAAGTGCTTATTGTATGGAAATATCAGCTCTAACTATACAGCTAAACAAGATTTTTTTTTAAAAAAAAATTAAAGAATAATTAGGTACTAAAAACACGTAACATTTGACATAAATTAAAAAGTAAACAATTTAATGAAATTTATCTAATGATTTTTATCTAATGATTTTTGGAAACTGTAAATTTATCCTGCCTGAAAAATGTATTATTTTGGGAGTAGAAATTCCTACAAATCTGGTGGTAACTGGTCCATTCATATAATATATTTAGAAGGGATCATTAGGGAGCACCTGAGTTGGCACCCAACACAACCATATTGCATCTATCATATTTAATGTGCACTCCCTCTACACCGTTACATTCAATGAACATTTTAAGCTGCACGGGCCGTTTATAGGTCATCAGTTAGGTTATTTGTTTTAAACATAGTTTTAAAAACTAACAACAATAATATTTTCACTCTACATGTATCTTAACTTATTCAATAAACTTACACGAAAAAAAGTGCAACTCATTTAGTAGTTAATAACGTTTAATTATTTTAAATAAAAAAATTACCGAAGACTAAAAAAAACCAGATGCTTTAGGTATGTTAAACTACATATATCAATACTTTTCAATACAAAAATGACCAATCCTTCTTAAGTGATCGAGCATTTAGCGCTGATGAAAGAAAACTTGCAAGAATATTTAAATAAATAAAATATTTAAAACACTTACCTATCAATATCCTTGGGAACATAAAATAATTTCATTAAATAAATAAAAAAATATGTGTTTTGACGAGAAAAGAACGCATCAAAAACATTTTTCTCCAAGCCTCTCTCGAGTCGCAATTTTCTTCTTCTCCGCAATCCATTTCAAAAGTAGCGCGCATTCATTTATCCAAGTTTGAGCATAATTAGTACAAGTTGCGCGACTCCAAGGTGCGCGCGCAGTTTTAACCAGTCACGTGATCATTAGTTCGAAATTAATCTGCTGGGTGGCTGGTGACGTCACTCTCTCAAAAAAAATTCCGATTGGAATGTCTGTTTACAATGATTGTCTGTGGGTCGGAGATCGTCTGTTTGGAATGTTCTCGGCGGCGAAGTGGAAAGCACAGACAAGAATCTAAACATACTACGCATTTACGTAGGTGAATAGGGCGAAAAGCCTCCGCCCCCTGAGCGTAGTAACAAGTTTAGTCACTAGGAGCGCTACAAATCAGCTGCCTATTTTTGGCTCTATTTAGGAGCTTTAACATAGCTAATAGCGCCTCGTAATTTAAAACCCTAGTCAAGTGATGAAATTTTTTACTTTTTTGCCTGGTTTGGAACGTTTTTAACTGCCTACTTTTAACCACCAAAACGGATTTTAACACAGCTATAAAGGTTTCGTAAACCATGTAATTTTCGCTTTTCTTACGGACTGCGGCACTTGACCAGAGTTCTAAACTACGAGGCGTTATTGACTGTGTTAAAGCTCAGAATGGAGGCTAGAAATAGGCAGCCAGAAACCATTAAATTAATGGGCTTGTTTTTGGGATCTGGCAAAAGCTCCGCGGTCTAGTTTTCTTTTTTCTCGAATTACTTTTGTTTTTATTCGAAATTGTGTTTTCTAAGAATAAGTTAATTTAGTTATTTTTTTTAAAATTACAACATCTTGCTGTGCTGTTGGTTGTTTTAATCATTTATCAAGGAAAACTTGCATCGAAAGAAGTTTTAATTTTAACAACTATAATATTCTTAGAAAATTCGATTTGGCAAATAGAATGCAAAAGTAATTCGAGAAAAATGAAAACAAAATTGCAGAGCTGTTGCTAGTTCCCACGTGAAGCAGAGGTGTTGCTAGTTCCCACGTGAAATCCCCTGGTTATTTAACTTAAACAGTGAATATATTATTTATATATTTACTGAACATGATAACTATTGTTATAATGTTTTTATATATGATAAAAAGAATTAAAAACTTTATAAAAATCTAAGTAAATATGCAAACAGAAATTACCACAAAACATTGAAAAAGAATTTTAAACCTTTAATTTACAATTCCAAAATTTACATTTGTAAAAGGATTTTTTGTCTAACCAAATTATACATATAAATTAACCTCAGGCATATATATATTTGGCATATCAATTTAACTTTTTCAAATATTATTATAATATGTTTTTCAGAAGAAAGGAATCAGTAATAATGAGACTGCATGTCAAAATAATAAGTATGTAGATAAATTTACAATTAATTATCAAGTTTGAAAGACAATTAAATATTTACAAGTTTTTAATTAGGTGTTTACAAGTTTTGAAATGGTAAATATAGCTTTTCTTTTAATGGCTTTTCCTTGATACAAAAACATCAATTCCTTTGCTTATTATTTTATAACACAGCAAATTATAGTTTGTATAATATCAGAACATACAAGAAGCTAGAAATAATGTTATTACAAATAAAGTTTTTGATTATAATTTTTTTCCTCAAATAAATTAGAGTTTGCTTCTAGAGCAAGTAAAAATAACTCAATTTCTCTAAATAATCCAATGATTAAAGGGGAAAATATAAATATTAATTTATAAAATATAATAATAATTTACAGCCTACGAGTTCTTTAAGGAAAATAATTCCTCATAAATTTATCAAAACATTGTTTAATCATTAGTTTATGTAGTGCTGGAATTTTGTAATCACAAACACACGATGTAAGAAAATAAATGCATAATATTTTTTTTAATAAAATAAAGGAGATATATTTACAAAAAATAATAACCCAATAAAAAATAACTACCTATCCAAAAAAAGTCAACTAAAGAAACATATGTTAACAACATCTCAATTCTAGAACAACATCATAAAACCAATATACCTGTTAAGTATTTTTATATTAAGCTCTTAGTAATATAAAGCAAAATTTTATTAATAGGTACCCACACTGTATGTTGCATTTTTTACTCAGAGCAATATAGTATTTAAAAATAAATTTATAGATAGAGAGAGAGGCATGCAAGTAATTTTGTACAATTCAAAGAATAATTGTAACGGTGAAGTTGGTGTACTTGAGTAGGTGTTCTAACAAATCTGGTGTTATTTGGCCCCTTAGAGATACAGGTTATGGAATGAGTTTTCACACAAATAAGCCCATCTATTTCTTCATCCTATGTAGAAAAAGCTTTTCTAAATACATCACATCAAAATTATGAATAAAAATCCACACAAATTTTAAAATGCTCATTAAATGAAGCGATTAATTTACAATATATATTGTTAGACCTTAAATTTTACTAGCTAAGATTTCAAATTAATTTTTAGTGAAATGAAATAGTAAGTTTTGAAACATAAAGTGCCTATATTGTATGAAAATATCAGCTCTAACTATTAAATTAGTTTTTTTAAAAATAATAATAATTAGGTACTAAAAACACCTAGCATGTGACATAAATTAAAAATTAAACACTTTAATGAATTTTGAAGAAGGAAGTGTCAAATTATTTTTGGAAACTAAATATATCCTGCCTGAAAAATTTATTATTTTAGGTGTAGAAATTCCTACAAATCTGGTGGTAACTGGTCCATTCATATAGATATTTAGAAGAGATCATTAGGGAGCACCTGAGTAGGCACCCAACACAACTATATCATATTTAACTCATATTTAACATGCACTCCCTCTACACCGGGACATTCGACTAACATTTTAAGCTGCACGGTCCGTTTCTAGGTCGGCAGTTAGGTCATTTGTTTAAAACATAGTTTTAAAAACTAACAGCAATAATATTATAACTCTCTATATATCTTTTAAGTGTGTTAAGCTACATATATCGAAACTTTTCAATACAAAAATAACCAACCATTCTCAAGTGATCGAGCACTTAGCTTTGATGAAAGAAAACTTACAAAAATATTTGAATAAATTAAACACTTACCTATATTACCTTACCTTCAAAAACACTTACCTATCAATATCCTTATGAACGTAAAACAGTTTCATAAAATACATTAAAAAATGTGTTTTGATGAGAAAAGAACACAACAAAAACATTTGTCTCCACTCCAGGCCCCTCTCGAGTCGCAATTTTCTTCTCCGCAATGCGCAATACTTTACTTTTCAAAAGTAGCGCGCATTAATTTATCCAAGTTTGAGCATATTAGTACAAGATGCGCGCGCTGCTTGGAGTCGCACGCAGTTTTCAACCAGTCACGTGATAATTAGTTCTAACTTTAGTCACTTGGTTGCGCGATCATTGTTTGGTTCGAAGTTTAGTCACTTGGTGGCGCGATCAATGGTTGGTTCGAAGTTTAGTCACTTGGTGGCGCGATCATTGGTTGATTCGAAGTTTAGTCACTTGGTGGCGCGATCATTGGTTCGAAGTTTAGTCGCTGGGTGGCTGGTCACGTGATTCTCTGAAAAAAAGTTTCGATTGGAATGTATGTTTCAGAGACATAACATAGAGTGGACTGCGCATTGGCAAACCTAAAGTGTCCTAAACATCTAACTTACACAGTCACATGACTGTGTCGCGTTTGGCTCGCATCTATGGCGAGTTTACCATTTGGCGAGTTTTTCCACAACGACCTGAACACAGAGGCCGACAATCTAATGTTATGATAAAGAAGCTTGGAAAGGAGAAAGGATGAATCGCTAGTATTTTAAGATCCTCTTAAGATTATTTCTTTGATTTTGTGCGTCTATTTAAGATTACTTGAACAATTGAATGTGGACTCTTTATTAAAAATTAATTTAAAAGAACATTAGTAGGTTTATGTAGAGTGTTGCTGTAATATAAGTTGGTATTGACATGGTGAATATTTTCTGCCGTCTCTATAACTTTCGTTCTAACGGTCCGATTTTTTAAAAAAATTTTTTTTTTTGAAATATTGCTTCTTCCTTTATTTAAAAAAAAATCAAATATATATATATATTTTGAAATATTGCTTCTTCCTTTATTTCACCTGGAATAAATCATTTTTCTAAAACACATCAACATATTCCAAATTCAACAAATGCTCTACTTTTTAACACGTTGACTGCGGCGATAGAGATTAAAAATTGGCATCGATAAAGGCTGAAGTAAAGTAGAAGAACATCCTGTTTTTTAAACCAGTTCGTTACAATAGAAATGAACTATCTGTTCTTTATTTTCAAAAAAGTAAAAATCTTAGTTCGAGGTCGTAAAATTACAAAGTTAGGTTGAATTAACGTCGCTAACTAAAGCTACACGACAGCTAGTCGTAAAAATACGAGGAAATGCTCCTGGCCTTTTAAGATCGGATTACTCATCAACTGTTACTAATCATTGGATTGAAAGCCAATAACCAGATTTCAGTGATTAACTTATGAAATCATCATAAAATTTTCATAATTCATATATTTTGGGGTTGTTTTTGTTTAAAAAAAACTACAAAAAATAAAACTGACTATTTGCAATTTTTTTATAGCTAGATAGTTCAATGAAAAACTAAACCGCACTGTGAAATGCAGTATGTCTGGTCGCCCTTTACTTGAAACGAAAGATTTAATTTCCTCGCAATTTGAAATTGCATGTACTCTTTCAAATCCTCAAGTATTATTCCAAGCACAGTGGGATCTGTTGCAAAAGTGTAAAATCTAATATTCTACTTTCTATATCCTCAAATTGATCATCAAATAACCTTAACCCGGCGGAACTCGCGCTAACTAACCATAGACTAAGATTCTTCCTGACCGAGAACTCAATCTGATGTCTAGCGCCTCCAAAGTGTCGAACGGAACTAATACACTATTAACGATTGATTTGTGATTGGCATAATTGAACTTTCCGATTGCTCTACTGTTTCTTCGAAATGTACTATAATACGTCATATTTTAATGGATAAGTAAAATTTTCGATCTTAGCGCTACCTAATTCTTGAGAAAAATTTGGCCGCCCTATACTTTAGACGAAAGATTTAATTTCCTCGTAATTTGAAATAGATTGTGCTTTTTCAAATCATCAAGTATTATTCCAAGGTTGGTTAGAAAGTCACCCGATCAACTTGTGTCCTAAATTTATCTTCGACAGAGATACCCATAAAAATAGTCACCATCAAAAAGTGCTGTCAATAGCCCTCGCCTGCTCCCGGGTTAACATAATTAAAATAGGTGTTAACACACCTAAATAATTATTGATGCAGTATATTTGTCAACAATAGACAAAAGATACGCTTCGCAATAACACAAAAACTTCATAAGCTTTAAAATCTATGCACGGAAATTCATCAGTCACATCTGGAATTACTAGGTGACAACTAAGTATCATACAAAAGGGTATAGTAAATGAAAGAGTTAGATCGTGTAGTTTGTTAACCACTAGGCCACCATGTATATCAATTTTTCAAACAAACTTGAACCCTTAATAACGGTTATCGAAATGGTTTGGTTTGGTTTGAATTATCGTCGCACTAGAGCTACACGAGGGCTATTGGCGACGGGCGTCGTATTTTAGAACCACAGTCAGGTGACGAGCCACACCTGAATAGGCACCCAACGCAACCGTTAAGGGCGACAACGTACGCAGCGTTAGGACTTTGAAGGATATTTAACGTGCACTCCCTTGCACGGGGTATTATTCGTCGGACATTTTTGGCTGCACGGGCCATTTATAGGTCGGCAGCTATTTTGGCGATGCCCGGACCCGAACCTGGGACCTTCCGCATGCTAAGCGAGCGCTTAACCGACTGGGCTCCCCAGCCCGTTATCGAAATGGTATTATGAATTTTAGCAGAATGGGCTGTTATCGGTGAATCGGAACCATGTTACGCGCTGGCGCGTTATCCGCGCGCGAAGTTTTCAAAAAAAAAAAAAAAAATAGAATTTATTAAAATTGAACTATTGCAGCAGGCAGTAAATTTCTGTTACCATGACAACAAAGTTGATGAGTTGATGTATGCATTTTAGAATTCTCATTTGTTTCTTTTTCGTTCATCTTATATTAATTTTTGTTAATTCTTTAATTCATTAAATTTAACCAAGAGATAAATTTAACTACATCTTCAATCCCCATTTTAATTACAATAATATAAAACCAAATCGTATGGCAACGGTGCGTTGTCGTCAAAAAGATAGTTTCTTTTCGTCCCTTGACCAGGGTTCTAAATTACGAGGCGTAATTGACTGTGCTAAAGCTCCTAAAGGAGGCTAGAAAAAGGCAGCCGTAAACCATTACATTAGTTCACTTAGACACAATTGGGGGAGTTAGTGTCTAAGTCAATTTAAATATAGAAAATCTTTATAATGGTAATCCAATCAGAGTTTCGGGTCTAGAGTGTATTTTAATCTATCTGGGGTCCTATAGACCCCGCGCGAGTGCTGCCGGGTTAAATTTGCTTGCGGTGAACCCGGGACGGGCGCGCAGGGTGTAACATACTGAAGGATTATTTTTTGAACTAATATTCTTATATTTTTTCAAAGTTCTCCAAACGTTTAGAATTGGTTAGAAAGTCACTCGATCAACTTATGTTCTAAATTTATTTACTGCAGAGATACCCCTAAAATAATAACCATCAAAATGTGTCAATAGCCCGCGCCTGCTCAAGGGTTAACATAATTCAAATAGGTGACAACTAACACAAAAACTGCATAAAATTTAAAGTCTATGAACGGAAATTCATCAGTCACATCTGGGATTACTAGGTGTCAATTAAATATCATACAAAAGAAGATAGATGAAAGAGCTAGATCGTGTAGTTGTGTAATCACTAGAACATCACGTTTATCAAGTTTACAAGCGAACTTGAACTCTTAAGAACGGTTGGCGAAATGGTACTATGAATTTTATCAGAATGTGCTGTTATCGATGAATCGGAAAAACAGGACGCGCTGGAGCGTCCTCAGCATCCGAAGTGTTAAATATAAGTAACTCAAAAACTACGATTGCAAAAACGGGTTTCGTTTTGACCAAATTGTAAAAAAAATATTCTACTTCTAAGCTGTCAATGTTCAGACCATTAATTTAATTGACTTGGCCCAAAATATTTATTATAATTAGAGTTCTAACAACGTTGATTTAATCATGAATATGATTCTTCAGTATAAAAGAGCTTTTAGAATAAATTCCCTCGATAGAAATTATAGTTTATGACGAACACACAATTACTAAAAGTATGCAGAACTAAATAAATTTTACCCGTGAAAGTGTGACTAATCCTTTTTTATACCCCTCTTTACAATTAGGAATTCACAAGCATTTGGCATCTTGCACAAAACGTTACTGAATTAAGAGTACAACATTCACGATTGTTAACATGCTCAGAGATTAAAAGAATGTAATTAAATATTTATTATTTAAGCCAAAAGAGAAAAATTCCAACAATGCTAAAAAAATCGTCTGCAAAAACATTAAAAAAAAATTCAAGCTGCCGTGATTGGTAGAAACCCACGTGACATGGATATTGATGGTAGTCTCCACTTCGGTTTGCTAGCTGATATTCAGGTCTTGCGACAATTTGGAATAGTTCGTAACGAAACGGTAGCGTTAAGTTGCCATATGTAGCAACCTTTCCCCTCTTGGCGATTTATGATGTTTAGGACATAATGCTAATCTGCAAGGGATAGCGGTTTTTTAGAAAAAACTGGTTTTCCATTTTCCATCGGTTTTTCCCTAAAAAAAACCGGTTTTCGGTACCGTAAGGCCTCATACAAAAAAACCGGTTTTCAATCAAAACCGGGACCACCGGTTTTTTTAAAACCGGTTTTGGTTTTCCATCCCTAAGCTGCTTTACTATGAATGCGCAGTCCACTCTATGTTATGTCTCTGGTATGTTTACGTTAATTGTCTGTGGTGGAAAGGAGGAGACGAGTTGAGTTGTCGGTCGCTCGTAGTGAGGAAACGAAATTGCTTGGTTTGGTTGTTTGTGGCGGAACTAGTGACGTCCGCCGCAGTACTCCCTCCCCAGATTTCGCCTAGTGAAATCGAATGATCTCAGGATGTGGATGATCGGTGGACATCGGTTGGAGCGGCTTGTTTGAGAGAGGTCTTGGGTCGGGTTCAGCTTTCGTCGTGGCCAGCAATGGATCCTCAGCCCCCATTAACTTCTGGAGTAATATTATGTCCTTGGGTAGGGGGGGGGGGGATGACCGCCACCTTGTCCCCGATGATCTGGGCAACCTGGGCGGTTCCAACTTTGACGTGTGCCCTGATTCACCTAAACGGTATGGTTGTATGGCTCCCCTTATCTGTTGAGGAGGTAAACAAGTCTCTTCCCTCTCCCTCCTCATCCCCGGGGCCTCCCGCTTTACCAAATCTAAGACTATTTTTATAATTAAATCTTAAAATGCTTCCTTCTGCTCTCTGCCGGTGTTTGCATTAAGTCTTTGCAAATATTTTATATTATCATCCGTGCTCTCCTAGTCTGTCCCTCCACCTGGCTATATTGGGATTATGAGTGACATTGATGATGAGGTCCCTGATGAGGGGGAGACGGGGGATGTCTCGACACTGTCGGAGGGGGGCTTGTCCCAAAACAGTCTTAACTCTCTTTCAAAGGATATGTTGGAGGTTAAACAACACGTAAATGATATCTGTAACATGGCAAGTAAGGATTTAGCTAGTAAGAAATTAACTATTTCGGGTTCCTCGAAATACAAGGAACTTGCCAACAGACTATTATTGAAATATACTGACGCCGAAACGAAATTTATGAGAGCGGAGAATAAAATTAAAACCTTGGAGGTAAAAATTAAAAACTTGGAGAATAAGCATTTTGATTTCGATCAGATGATGGAGAATATTAATACCAAACTTCAAGGTATAGATGATATCAATTCTAAAATTTCGGATTTGACTAGAATTCATAGCGATAATCAAGGGAAAATTACTGATATCCTAGAAAGAATGGACTTAGATATTATCGATAGGCCCTCTGCCTCTGGTAATTTTGCCAAAAAGGCGAGGGACAATGCCCCTGTTCTCATTATTGACACTGAGGAGGGCACGGATGCTAAGTCATATAGAGATGCACTCCTTGCTAAGGCTCCCGACCTGCCTAAACCGTCCGATCTCATCATGCCCGGGGCCAAGCGCTTAATTATTAAAATGGATAAACATGAAAATCTGGAAAAATTTAAATCTGTTATCGAACAGGACCCTAATTTGTGTAAGCTTGGACAAACTAAAATATCAAAGCCAAGAAAAAATAGAATAATACTTTTGGGGGTGCCTGATTCGGTAAACAATGACGAGTTGATTAGTGAAGTGGAGGCCCTGGGTGTGATGGGGGAGGGAAAAATAGAGTTGGTGAGGGAATTTAAGAATGAAAGAGTATCTACTGATACTAAAAATGTTATAATAGATGTTGATCCGCAGGCGGCTAAACAACTTTTGGATATCTCCAAGTTTGTATTAAAATACAACAGAGTTAGAATTCATAAATATTATAATGTTTTGAGATGCTTCAAATGCCAGAGGTTCGGCCACACGGCGTACAGCTGCCGACACGAGGATTGCTGTGCCATTTGCTCAAAAGAGCACGAGACTCGCGGGTGTACCAGCGTCACAGAGAGATGTGCCAATTGTGCTGATAACGTAAATGAAGATGGTAAATTTAAATTTAACATTAAACATAGAGCGGACTCTAAACAGTGCAGAACATTTATCAGCTACAAAAAGTATATTCTTAATCAAGATTAATTTATTTATGTCCACTCAATATTCAATATCCTCTCTTAAAGTGGTACAAATTAATATGAATAATTGTAGGGCGGCGACTGGTGCACTCGCGAGCTTCGTTATTGATAACAAAATTGACATTGTTTTATATCAGGACATCTACAGGCGTAATGGAGCAGTTGTTGGTTATCCAACTGACTGGAGACATTTTGCGTCCGGGGCCGGTACCTCTGGTGTTTTCATTATTAATAAATATCTTTTGTGCATTGAAAAATTAAATTACGACAACTCTGTGTTTATTAACATCCAAACAAAAACAGGCAGCTTTTTGATAGGCTCCCTATATTCGCCACCTTCTGCAAGCTTGGAGGACGACATTGCTATATGGGCTGGAGGAGTTTGGGACCAGGATGCAGTAATTGCGGGTGACTTTAATGCCAAGAGCAGGATTTGGGGCTACGGCCGAACGGATACGAGAGGTAACTTAATTATTGATTTATGTGCCACGTTGGATTATAAAATCCACAATAATAGCGATGACCACCCAACCTATCACCTGCAGGGACGCTACGGCTGCCCTGATCTTACTATCTCTTCCAATCAATTCTCGGACAGAGTTGCAAATTGGAGGGTTGATCTGACGGAGAGTTGTTCTGATCACAGGTACGTTCTTTTTGACATCTTAGAACAAGTGCCTGTGGACCTCTCCGTCAGATACGACTTCTCTCACTATAGCAAGAATAAGGCCAAAAAACTATTTTCTAATCTAGAAAAAGATCTCTCCAATAAAATAACATCATGCGACTCTGTCGAAGATATAGATAAATTCTTTGAAAATTTCTATAATAACCTTGACATCATCTGCAACAAGTTGTTTAAAAAGAGGAAAACGGGGGCCGTGGCAAAACTCAGGTGGTGGGGAGGGAACCTCAGATCCCAAAGGAATAAGATTAATGCATTATACAAAAAAGTCAAAAGAAATAGAAATAATTTACAAATTAAAAATATCTACTATAGGGAAAAAGCTAAATACAAAAATATGATTAATCAAGCCAAAAACAATAGCTGGAAACAACACTGCACATACAATAGTCAAAAATTTGGTTCTATTTTTAATTTAATAAAGTCATCAAATCAAAATCATAATAACTTTGTTTCTTCTACTCTGGAGGGATCTGACTTCGCCTCAACATATGCAGATAACATTGAGAATTTGTTAAATTATCATTTTTCGATTACCGATATCACTGCCTCTGAGGGTCCGTTGGGTCCAGACTTGGGCACTGTTCCGATAACCCATAATGAAATTGCCGAAGCAATCTCTAATCAAGGTCTCGACAAGGCACCTGGGCCCGACGGACTTGGGCCAAGGTTCGTTCGGATCCTCTTTAATTTTGCCCCAACTCTTATCCTTAATATCTTTAATAAATTGATCGGGGTGGGCTACTTCCCCAAAGCATGGAAAAACGCTAAGGTTGTCTTTTTTCTAAAACCAGGTAAGGCGCCCAATCTACCGGGGTCATACCGTCCGGTATGCCTCCTACAAACTATTAGCAAAGTTTTTGAAAAGATCATAAATAATCGTCTAAATTTCTATCTTGAAAATTCTAATAAATTAAACAACAATCAGTACGGTTTCAGGGAGGGACGTAATACAACTATTTGCATAGATAAACTTATAAATTCCATAGAACACAGAAAATCTAACTATAAATATACCTCCCTCATAGCATTTGATTTCACTGGGGCTTTCGACTCCGTGGATTGGGCACTTATCAAGGAACAACTGGAGCTTAAAGAGGTGCCCGCCCCGATCAAAAGAATTCTTAATAGCTATTTGAACAATAGGGGGATCTGCATGTCTGTGGGGGGTAACAATATCGACTTGAACATTGTCAAGGGCTGCCCCCAGGGGTCATGCCTTGGTCCCACACTATGGAATCTTATTGCTGATGTCATCCTTGAGGATTTCAAACAGTCAGATGCTGAGGTTTTAGCCTACGCGGATGACTTCTGTATGCTCTTTTCCGGTGGGGCCAGGGATGCCCTGGAGAAAGTGGGACAGAGAGAGGTTGACAAATTTGTTAATAGAAGTGCCTCCCTGGGCCTGCAGATCTCCAGGGATAAAACTACAGCACTTATTTTTGGGAGTAACCCCAGAGAAAATTTATCTAGCAGGTACCCGATAATAAAAATTTACAATAGATCAATCCGTTTTCGGGACCATCTAAAATATCTGGGCATAATCATTGATACTCGTTTATCATTTACTTCACATCTGGATTATCTTTCTGAAAGTATCTTAAATTATAATACCAGACTTCGCAGGGTGGGCAATAAATATTGGGGTACCTCATCAGACATGCTCAAGGTATGGTATCTTTGTGTTGTCGAACCCAGAATTGCCTACGCCTGTGAGGTCTGGTTTTCCAAACTAAACTGTCATGGGATCCGACGACTTAGGTCAATTCAGAGGCAGTGCATTGTTAAAATACTTAAATGTTATAAATCGGTTTCCAACGTGGCACTTTTTGTTTTGTCGGGTATTCCCCCCATTGACCTCACGCTTGAAAGTAAAACTAAAATTTTTGATATAAAATTTAGAGGGAAGTCTGTTTTTATAGACCATAGATATCTCTCCGCCGGGGACCTAGAATCCACAAATATGAAATTTAACATCAATCCCAGTGAGGTCAGCACCGGCCTCTTTGTCTGTGACACAGCCGATAATTATAGTGTTATTTCAGAAGTTATCGCCTATACAGATGGCAGTAAGACTGACGGGGGGGTCGGTGCGGGAGTTGTGGTTTTCGGGAAGAGGGGGAGGCTCCTGGCGGAGATGATAAAACTCAATAAGGAAAATTCAGTTTTTCAGGCAGAGGCAGTGGCCATCCTCTGGGTCATTAAGTGGTTTTCCTCCTCCGAATATAACAACATGATCATCTATTCTGATAGCATGTCCTCTGTGGTCGCGTCTGGTACGCTCTATCCTAAGTCCCCGATTATAAAAGATATTAAGACTGTCTGTTCCAAATTAGTGGACAAAAAGGTCTATCTTCATTGGACAAAAGCCCATATCGGGACGTTTGGAAATGAGGTAGCGGACGCGATCGCGGGGGCTGCGGTTGACCTGGGGGATGGTATGAATCTTCCCCTGCCTATATCATACCTTAAAAGAATTTTAAAAAAGGAACTTATTGCCGACTGGCAGAGGGAGTGGGACTCCTCAGATAAAGGTCGACTAACATTTAATATTATTAATAAAGTTTCTTTCTCCCTGCATTTTAAAAACAGAATTCTAATTTATTTTGTAACTGGTAAGGGTAGTTTTCCATCGTATCTGTTTGAAATTAAAAAGCCAAATATCTTGACCCCGAATTGTAAGTGTGGGGAACTCGGAACACCTGAACACTACCTGGTTAAGAGTTGTAGCTACATACGGCCTTATATTAAAATGGGTACGGTGGAGACCCCTTACCAGTATTTGAAAAGAATAGACAATAGCCCTCACCATATAGAAAAAGTTAAACAGATTTATAATAAACTCAACACGGATTATTCTTTTATCTTTAGTGTTTTCTAAATGTGAGTCCTTTTCCCTCTGGGGTCGGCTGTTCCAGGGCTTGGAGGTTGATGGGGGCCCGTTTTATCTTATTTATAATAGTCTCTTTACTGCTGTTCTATGGCCTCTCGATCCGGGCGATCGGCCCATAATTCTTAGTGTTATACCTTGTCACTGTCACACTGCTCTTGGCATAGCACCTGGCGTTGGTGGGTACCAGCTCTTCCTTCCTACGCCTGCGGATCGGTTCTTGTACTCATTTTTGCTCTTGCTAAGGTAGGATGGTGCTATTTCTGTTATATTATCTCTGTGAAGATTTTTCTTGCCTTTTGTTTTTATGTTATGGTGAATTGTGTAAGGTGGATCATCTGTTCTCTCATATGTATATATTGTCATCTTTTTAATCATTCTTATATTTGCTTTTGCTGTTCTATGTTCCTGTTTTGCATTTTTAACTTAAAATTTTTCGAGCTCATAGTATCACACACAGTTTTTAATTCTAGGTGGGCATGGTCCCATGTTTTTATTGTGGCACAGCCGAAGAATTATGTCTTTTATATGTTCAATGCCCCTTTGGGCCATGTACCCATTTTTAAGTGATTTAATAAAGTACAGGGTCCCTGACCCTGCTGGCGTTTCTGGTCCCGCTCTGCTGGTTGTGGCTTCGCTGGTGGTGGATGGTGTTTCTCCGGCACCCCTTGGCTTCGGCAGCTATAACCCTCGTGGCGGCTGGGTGTCCGGCTAGCTCTGTCCCTATAAATGAGGTGAATGATGAGGTGAGCCAGTCGAGGACTGGGTCCGAGGAGGTTTGAGCCCGTGGATTAACCCGATGGCGATTTGGACAGACGTTTTCTCTTTGAAATTGGAAATTTTAACCTTGGTGCCGGCTCGGCTCGAACTTTGCGCTGTGAGAGGAAGGTCCACGGGGGTACTCCCACCCGCTCACGGTAACGTTGAGGATGCTAGAGGGTCATGATGGTGGTACTTCTGGTATGGCTGGATGGGCCATGGACCATTTGGTGGTGCCAGTTGGTGCCTGAACCCGTTGCGATGCCTCGTAAATCGGCTAAATGTCCCGACGTGGCTAATCAGGGGAAAATGCGTCTGTAACCTGTACGGGGGACCGGGCCTTGTGGCCTTAGGAAACCTATGAGCGTAGACGGACCTGAGCCGACATTAAAACTAGCCGTGCATTCCCGATGATGTCTACTTTGTAGTAGGGATCTTGGAGAGTGTGGTGGCGTTCCTTGGGGTCTTCGTTGGCGCAACCCGATGGATCCGCCCTGGAGGGCCGCAAACCCTCTGGGAAAGGTCTGTGAGAGGTGAGCTGAGAGATTGGCCCTGGTGCGTCGCTGTCCCTTGGAGGTGGCCAAGCAAAGTGGTAGACTCATTATCCGGTGCCCAACAACATCTCTGTGGCGAGGCTTCGCCCCGCGGCTTCGCCACCCGTCATAAATGATCGTACCGATCGTTGACCGGGTGTCCTGGTTCCTTCTGTCCCTATAAATGATGATGTGAGCCAGTCGAGGACTGGGTCCGAGGAGGTTTGAGCCCCATAACCAACTCTAAGCTCTTATGCATTGAAACTTTAAAGTTCGACAATTCTGTATTTATCAATATTCAGACCAGCACGGGAGAGGGTTTCATAATAGGCTCACTTTACTCCCCTCCCTCCTCGGACTTGGATGTGGATGTTTCCATATGGGCAGGGGATTTGTGGCAGACGGAGATGGTTGTGGCGGGAGACTTTAATGCCAAAAATAGGGCGTGGGGATACTCCAGAAATGATAATCGGGGCGACACCATAATTAACCTTAGTGCAACATTCCAACGAAAAATTAGGGAAGATATTTAATATACTACAAGATAAACCAACCAATTCCTCTTCACAGGTAACCACGGCTCTGGAGGGCTCTGACATTTCAACCACCTTCATAGACAATATGATCGATGTTATTAAACACCATTTCTCAATAACCGAAGACACTGACCTGGAACAGACCTCAGAGCCGGGCGCCGACTATAAATCAATATCTATAAAAGAGATCGAAAATGCAATCTCCAATCAAAGTCTAGATAAAGCGCCCGGGCCTGATGGTCTTGGGCTTAGGTTTGTTAGGATTTTGAATAACTATTCCCCCAAACTGTTACTTAATATCTTCAATAAATTCTACTCACGTGGCTACTTCCCAACATCTTGGAAGATAGCCAACGTGATCTTCTTTCTTAAACCAGGTAAAGAGGCTTCATCTGCGCAGTCGTATCGCCCAGTATGTCTCTTACAAACGATTAGCAAAGTCTTCGAAAAAATCATTAATAACCGTTTAAACTTTTTCCTAGAAAACAATAATAAAATTCATAGAAATCAATTCGGCTTCAGGGAAGGAAGAAATACTACAGTATGCATTAACCAAGTCTTAAAAATAATACAGAATAGAAAAACTAATTATAAATACACTTCCCTGATAGCTTTCGATTTTACTGGTGCATTCGATTGGGCGGATTGGAGCCTACTTAAATCCATTTTATTAACTCTTAATGTTGATAAATATCTTAATAATATCCTAAACAGCTACTTAAATAATAGAAAAATTAAATTTGGCGAAATTGAGCTCTCGTACGGGATTGACAGGGGATGCCCCCAGGGAATCGTGCCTGGGCCCAACCCTATGGAACCTCATAGCAAATTGTCTCCTCCTGGAATTTGATAACACTAACTCTGACTTAATTGCATATGCTGATGACTTTTGTATGTTGGTTTCGGGGGGGGGGGGGGGCAGGGACTCATTGGAAAAAATAGCTAATCAATCAATAGAAACTTTTCAAAACAAAAGCACATCCCTAGGTCTTCAAATTTCATTTAATAAAACAAAAGTACTGATGATCAATGGGGATCTCGCTAGTCGATTCCCCCAGTTCAAACTCTACAATAAAAATATTAAATTTGTTCGATGTATAAAATATCTGGGGATTATAATTGATGACAGATTATCTTTTACACCACACCTAGAATATCTAGGCGAGAACATAATAAAGTACAATACCAGGCTTCGCAGGCTAAGCAATAAATATTGGGGCGTTTCTTCTGAACTAATTAAAATCTTGTATCTGGCAGTGATTGAGCCCCGATTAATGTACGCCTGCGAGGTCTGGTTTCCCAAGCTAAATTGTCACGGCATTAGAAGACTTAGGTCCATCCAGCGTCAGTGCCTAGTTAAAATATTAAAATGCTATAAATCGGTTTCCAATGCTGCACTCTACGCCCTATCTGGAGTTCCTCCCATTGATCTCAAACTCGAAAACCTAGTTCAAATATTTATTATGAAGCATAATGATAAGTCTATCTATTTAGATGGAAGATACATCTCGATTCATGACGTGGAGTCCAGAAATCTTAAAATTAACATTGATCCACATATTACAATAGAGAATATGAATCTAAATAAGAACACCAAACCGTCGGAAATCTGTGCATTCACCGACGGCAGCAAAACAGAGGATGGAGTAGGAATGGGTGCAATAGCATTTGAAGGATCCACGCCAATTTGGGTCGAGATGTGTCGTCTTAATAAGAATAATACTATATTTCAGGCAGAGGCTAGTGCAATCTTCAAAACAATAGAATGGTTTAAAACCAAAAATTTTAACTCCATAGATATTTATACAGACAGTCGGTCCTCAGTGACGGCTGCTGCCAATCTTTATCCAAAATCCCCCATTATCTTAAACATTCATGAAACGTGTGCTGGCATTGCGCCAAAAACTATTAATATCAACTGGGTCAAGGCACACGTAGGGATCTTTGGAAACGAGGTGGTGGACACCCTAGCTGGGACAGCTACTGAACTTCCCGAAATTAATCTAAACGTTAAACTCCCTATTTCGCATATCAAAAAAGTACTCAAAAATAACCTAATGACTAAATGGCAGAGTGATTGGGACTCAGAGGATAAAGGGAGATTTACTTATGAAATCTGCAATAAAGTTACCTTAAATTTGCAATTTAAAAATGCAGTTTTAATTTATTTCATTACAGGAAAGGGGAGTTTTCCCACATCTCTCCACAAAATTGGTAAGAAATCAAATAACCTTTGTAAATGTGGGGCCATTGGCTCACCAATCCACTATATTACAAGCAAATGCACATTCAGTAAAACCTATATCAAAATAAGAACTGTGGAGACTCCCCTACAATATTATACTAGAATAGATCGCTCTAAGTACAATATTAAAAAAGTTAAAACTGTATATAATGAATTAAATAAAGAGTATTCTTTTATTTTTAGTACCTTTTGATTCTGAGCCCCTGGCGCTATGCCCATACATCTATTCTTCCCTAGTCTTTTCTTTCTTTGCTCCCGCCAGGCTAGAAGTCTGTCACATTCCAATAGGGGAGTGATTTCAAGGGGTTGGGGAGATTGGACTTTGATATTTTATATCCAGTCTTGTTCTATACATGCTATATCTACTATATCTATAACCTGTACGTAACTGTACATATGTTTTGGCATGTTTCATGCTCTATGCTGTTTGTCTATTCTTGTTTGTCTGTTTAATGTTTGTTCTCTGTTCCATGTTCTTTTTTTTTCAGTTGGGCTTTGCCCTTTCGATATTGTAATTAAGAAAACATGTATCAAGCTTAATTTACAGATGGGCTAGACCCTTTTTAATATTGTACAACTTGTAACTTTTTTAGATTTTTTAATATATTAGGGGTCTATTTCCCCGCGGGCTTCTCCTGGTCCGTGCTGCTGGCTGTGGTTTCGCTGGATGGCGGATAACCTCTCCTGTGCCCCGTGAACAAATTTGGTTGTGGGCCACGAATCCGTGATGCGGATTGGTCGGGTACACGGCCATTTCTGTCAATATAAATGGCTCAGGCCAAAATTTCTAAGCCGAGAAGAAGTAGGCTAATTTTGATGGGGTGCCCGACTCGATCGCCGACGACGAACTTAAAACGGAAATTGAGGCCCTAGGTGTGATGAAGGAAGAACCACTAGATATAGTTAAACAGTTCAAAAACACTAAAGTTAAAACGGATACTAAAAACTACGTCATAGACGTGGGACCGAGGGCGGCCAAAGATCTCTTAGATTTGTCCAAATTCGTCCTCAAATTCAATAGGGTTAGAGTTCGAAAATATTACAATATTCTTCGCTGTTTTAAGTGCCAGAGGTACGGCCATACGGCGCACAGTTGCCGACATGAGGCCTGTTGTGCAATCTGCACAAGAAACCATGAGACACGAACCTGCACAAGCACTATAGAAAAATGTGTCAACTGCATGGACGACGTTGATGACCAGGGAAAGTACAGACATAACATCAAACATCGTGCTGATTCGAAACTTTGTAGAAATTTCATCAATTACAAGAATCACATACTGAATCAAAATGACTAATCAGCATCAACTTTCCCGGGTTGTCAGGGTCGTCCAAATTAACTTGAATAATTGTAGGGCAGCTACAGGTGCTTTGGTTAACTTCGCTGCAGAAAATACCATTGACATAATTTTATATCAAGGTATTTATAGAAAAAATAAATTAGTCGTTGGGTACCCAGCCGAATGGAGGCACTTTGCGTCGTCGGCCGGCACCTCTGGCATTTTTGTTATTAACAAAAATCTTTTATGTATTGAAAAAATGAAATTTGCTAATTCTATTTTCTTAAATGTACAGACAAATACGGGAGGCTTTCTCATCGGGTCTCTATATTCTTCTCCGACCTCCTCTTTGGAAGACGACACAATATGCTGGGCAGGTGAGATCTGGGACACTGATGCTGTAATCGCAGGGGACTTTAATGCCAAAAGTAGGATTTGGGGTTATAATCGCATCGACTCGAGGGGTAATATTATTATAGATTTATGCGCCACGTTGGACTACAAGGTCATGAATAATAGCAGCGATCACTCAACCTACCACCTACAAGGTCGCTACGGCTGTCCTGATCTCACCATTTCTTCGAATCAATTTTCTGACCGTGTTGCAAATTGGAGGGTAGATCTGACCGAGAGTTGCTCTGACCACAGGTACGTTCTATTTGATTGGATTGGATTGGATGTTTGGGCTTTATGGCGCAAGGGCATCTAGGCCATACTGCGCCAAACACTAGGTTTTACTTTTAAAACAAGTTTTTTAAAAAAAACATAAAACATAATACATTTAAAAGCAATTAGACGTCCAAAATCAAACACAAGGTTTTTAAAACAAAAAGTTTTCAATGATTATTAAAAGCAGCACATAACATTTAAGAACAGTGACACATTTCAATCAAAGAATAAAAGCCAATATCAACCAAAAAAGAAAACAAGGCATGATATGGGGAATGAGTTAAAATCTGATGGATAGATGGGTTTAAGATGTTAAAATATTTAAGTCTGCTCAGTGTAAAAGCCGGACAGTCTACTAAGATGTGGTGAACACTTAGTGGGACATCACACGTGACACACATGGGCTGATCTTCTGCCAGCAAAAGATGCACATGTGTGAGTCTTGTGTGCCCTATCAGGAGGCGCGCCAGCACTACCTCCTGCCTTCTGCTCGGTGATGGAAAAAATGGCCAGGTTATGGATGGGGTAATGTTATGAAATTTATTTTCGGTTAAAATGTCCCATTCTTTTTGCCAAACTGTATTGATTGAATGTGCGCAAGCCAGCTTGGCATCGGGCAAGTTGAGGGGGGCGCCACTGCTTTGACTAGCAGTCTTCGCAGCGCGGTCCGCCTCCTCATTGCCCGGAATACCAACATGGCTCGGCACCCAGCAAAAACTTATTTTAAAACTATTGTGTTTGAGTTTAAAGAGGAGCTTTACAACTATTGAGATTAGGGGATGAGATTTATATGAGAAATTATTTAGGGCATCTAGTACACTTTTAGAATCTGAGTAGATAATCCATGATTTATAATTTTCATCTGCTAAGTGATGGAGGGCAAGATAGATTGAATATATTTCTGAGGTAAAAACCGAGCATGAAGGATGAAGTGTTTCTGCTATGGTGATGTCACTAAAAACTGCAGCTGAGCCAACATGTGAAAAGGACTTGGAACCATCAGTGAATACGGGTTTATGAGAGAAATTAAAAAAAAAACGATGCTCATTAAAAATTTGTACAACAGCTGAGTCAGGCAATGATGACTTACGTTCTATTTGACATCATTGAGCAGGTGCCTGTGGATACCTCGGTCAGATACGATTTCTCCCATTACAGTAAAAATAAAGCAAAGAGACTTTTAGGTAAACTTGATAATGATCTCTCAAATATGTTAACTACTTGCAGCACGGTCGACCAGATTGATAATTTTTTTGACAAATTTTATGATCAAATTACTGTTATCTGTCAAAGGATTTTCAGGAAAAAGAAACATAGATCAACAGCCGGAATCAGGTGGTGGGGAGGGGATCTTAGATCCCAAAGGAATAAGGTCGGGGCATTGTATAAAAAACTTAAATGCAATAGAAATAACTTACAGATTAGAACAAATTACTATAGAGAAAAGGCTAAATATAAAAATATGATAAATAATGCTAAAAATAATAGTTGGAAAAACTTCTGTACTTATAACAATGAAAAATTTGGGTTAATATTTAATATTATTAAATCCGATCATTTAAAGATCCCTAACTATGTCTCGACCTCTCTGGAGGGATCGGATTTTCTTTCTACCTATTCAGACAATCTCTGCAGCCTGGTTAAACACCATTTTTCGGTAATCGATGCACCTGCCCCTGAAAGACCGTCGGGGCCCGGCGCATTTTTCGATCATATAACCAATTCGGAGATTCAAGATGCTATCTCGAACCAAGGTTTGGATAGGGCGCCGGGCCCGGACGGACTAGGACCTAGGTTTATTAGGATTTTATTTAATTATGCCCCTAAGTTAATTTTAAATATCTTTAACAAACTAATCGGGATGGGCTACTTTCCTAAAGCATGGAAATTCGCCAAAGTGGTTTTCTTTTTAAAACCTGGTAAGGCGCCCAGTCTGGCGGGATCATATCGCCCCGTTTGTCTTTTGCAAACCCTCAGTAAAGTATTTGAAAAAAATCTAAATAACCGGCTTAATTATTTTTTGGAAAACCATAATAAATTAAATAGTAATCAATATGGCTTCAGGGAGGGTCTTAGTACAACAATATGCATCAATAGATTGGTAAACTCCATTAACATTAGAAAAAATGACTATATTTGTACCTCCCTGATAGCCTTTGATTTCACTGGGGCATTTGATTCCGTCGGATGGTGGTTGATCAAAAACCAACTAATTGACTTGGAGGTGCCCGTCCCGATTAGAAACATTCTATTTAGTTACCTTTCTAATAGGGGGGTCAGCATTTCTCTAGGGGGACGATCGGAGAGTTTCTACATTGATAAAGGCTGCCCCCAGGGTTCTTGCCTTGGTCCCACATTATGGAATCTTATAGCAAACGTCAACCTAAATGACTTCGTAAATTCAGAAGCTGAGGTTATTGCATATGCAGATGACTTTTGTATGCTTTTTTCCGGTGGGACCAGGGAGGCCCTGGAAACCGTGGGGAACAGAATGGTAGAAAGATTTTCAACTGTAAGCGTCTCCCTGGGTTTGCGGATCTCCCAAGATAAAAGTTTTGCCATGGTATTCGGCGGGGATCTTTCTCGTCGATACCCCGTCATTAAATTATTTAACAGATCCATCAGATTTAGAAGTGTTTTAAAATACCTAGGTATATTTATAGATAATCGACTTTCTTTTACATTTCATTTAGATCAATTGAGAGAAAATATAATATCATATAACACCAGGCTTCGCAGGGTGGGCAATAAATACTGGGGCACAACATCAGATTTGTTAAGAACTTGGTATTTAGTGGTTGTAGAACCAAGAATTGCCTACGTCTGCGAGGTCTGGTTTACGCGACTAAATTGCCACGGTATACGTAAACTTAGGTCCATCCAGAGGCAGTGCATCGTTAAAATTCTGAAATGCTATAAATCAGTGTCCAATGTGGCGTTATTTTCACTATCAGGGATTCCCCCCATTGACTTGACCCTTGAGATCGAAGATCTTTGATCTTAAGTTTAGGGGGCTTCCATACTCCTGGATAACAGCTATATCTCCGCCGGGGACCTTGAGCCGATCAATAAAAAATCTTCTATTGATTCAAGAATCGATTCAGACCACCTCTCCATCTGGTCAGACGACCACGGGTATATCGGAACTTCCGATCTTATTGCATTCACCGACGGTAGCAAAACAGATGGGGGGGTTGGTTCTGGAATTGTGGTTTATAACAAAGGTAGAAGGCTCCTGTCGGAGATGCTGAAGCTCAAAAAAGAGAACACCGTTTTTCAAGCGGAGGCCATGGCCATTCTCTGGGTCGTAAGATGGTTTGCAACATCAACCTTTAGAAGTATTAACATCTACTCAGACAGCATGTCATCCGTGGTCGCGTCCAGAAATCTTTATCCGAAATCTCCTAATATAAAGGAAATTCGCTCAATCTGTTCCAGCCTGGTTGACAAAAATGTAAACCTATTCTGGACTAAGGCACATATCGGCACTTTCGGAAACGAAGTGGCGGACGCGATTGCGGGTGCTGCTGTAGACCTGGGGACTGGCCATAACATCGGCCTTCCGCTCTCATACATTAAGAGGAGATTGAAGGATGATCTTCTGCGGGACTGGCAGAGGGAGTGGGACTCATCTGAAGATGGTAGAATCCCATATAACATAATTAATAAGGTTTCTTTCAATCTTCAATTTAAAAATCCTATATTGATATATTTCATAACTGGAAAAGGGAGTTTTCCATCGTTCCTCTTTAGGATAGGTAAAAGGGCTTCACCTAACTGCAAATGTGGGGATCTTGGTACCCCCGAACATTTTCTGATGAAGAGTTGCTCTTTCATTGAACCACATATCAAAATGAGGACGGTGGAGGCTCTCTCAAATTACTACAGAAGAATTGACAATAGTTCTTTTTATATAAAAAGAGTTAAAAAAATCTATAACGTTCTTAATGAAGAATACTCTTTCATAGCAAGTACTTTTTAATAGTTCATAGTTAATTTAGTTACTTTGAGTCCTTTCCCTCTGCTGGCCCGGCGGATCCCCTACATGCCGGGGGGGACTAGGGGGCAATTTTGCATCGCATATTTTGCTCTCATCTATAGATTTCTTCCTTCGAGTCGGGCGATTGGCCCAAGCCTCCTTGTTCCTTACCTAGTTACAACACTTTTGCATTATTTTTTTTTTTTGTCCCAGTTTTCGGTGGTTCCCGGGTCTTTCCTCTGGCACTGGGGGCTCTGAGATCTATTGGCGTCGGTTCCCAGCCTGGGGGATGTGTAATTTTGTTCTTTACTATGGTATTTTACTGTGTAGTGTTGTCCTGTTGGTTTAAATTTGTTTTCTTATGCTGTTTGTCTTTTAAAATTTTCTTGCTTTGATATACTCCCTGGGGTTTTTATTATTTTCTGGTCTTTTTGGGCTGCTTTTCAGTTGTGTCCTTTTATATTATTATTTGGATGTTTTAAATGTATACTATTACTACTTTGAGGAATCTTGTAATGCACCTGCATCTCACATGTTTTATATAACTACTTTTCTTTCAGTTGGGCTTTGCCCATAAATTTTGTAGGCATAGCCGAAGATTCTTGTATACAAATATGTTTCTGTTGGCCCTTTTGGCTCTGTATTTTCTTTTTCTATTTTTTGTGTTCTTCTAAATAAAGTTCGGGGTCTTCTGGCCCTGTTGGTGGCTCTGGTCCCGGCCCCCTGGGGGTGGCTTCGCTGGTGGTGGATGGTGCCTTCCGGCACCCCTTGGGTGTTGCCTCGGCTTTGTCGAGGCACCCCTTGGCCTTGGTAGCCTCAACCTCCGTGGCGGCTGGGTGTCCGGATTTTTCCTGTCCCTATAATGCAGGGAGAGGACTAGCCGAGGACTGGGTCCAGGAGGTTTTTGGGGACTAACCCGATGGCGGTTAGACAGGACATTTTCTCTTTGATAACTGTGATTTGAACTTTGCCGGCTCGGCTAAACCTAACCTTGCGCTGTGAGAGGAAGGTCCTCAGGGGTACTCCCACCCGCACGTGGAAGCGTTGAGGATGCTAGAGGTTTATGATGGCGGTACTGCTTGCGAGGCCCTTCGGGCCCGGGACCGTGAGGGTCCTGTTGGCGGGTGCCTGAACCTGTTGCGATGCCTCGTAAAACGGCTAAATGTCCCGACGTGGCTAATCAGGTCGTTACCATCAACCGATACGAGGGCGAGGTTCCACTATGGAGAGAGTCCCATTTCGTGAGGAATGACCTGCAGCCGAAATTAAAACTAGCCGCGCGCTCCCGGCGACGTCTTCTTTGTAGTAGGGGTCTTGGGAGTGTGGTGGCGTTCCTTGGAGCCTTCGATGGCGCAACCCGATGGATCTGCCTCGGGGGGTGCCACCTCCCGGGAAGGGTCTGTGAGAGGTGAGCTGTGAGATTGGCCCTGGTGCGTTGCTGTCCCTTGGACGTGGCTGTAGCAATGGTGTAGAGTGTGGTTTCCGGCCCCTCTTGGCGGAGTTTGTCGCCCCGCGGCTTCGCCTTGGCCCTTCTGGGTAGTGGTAAACGCGACCGTCGGTTGCATCATGTCGGCTGGGGGTGTCTGGTCTTGTCCTGTCCCTATAATGCCTCGGATTTCTCGGGGGTTCCTCGGGGCCTTCGATGGCGCAACCCGATGGATCTGCCTCGGGGGGTGCCACCTCCCGGGAAGGGTCTGTGAGAGGTGAGCTGTGAGATTGGTCCTGGTGTGTTGCTGTCCCTTGGAAAAGGCTGTAGCATAGGTGTAGAGTGTGGTTCCCGGCCCCTCTTGGCGGAGCTTCTCGCCCCGCGGCTTCGCCTTGGCCCTTCGGGATAGTAGTAAACCTCGTGTCTGCTGGGGAGTCCGGTTCAGTCCTGTCCCTATCTATATATAGTCTGTAACCTGGACAGGGGACCGGGCCATTATGGCTTCAATGCAGGAAACCTATGAGCGTGGTCTAATCTGAGCCGAAATTAAAACTAGCCGTGCGCTCCCGATGACGTCTACTTTGCAGTAGGGGTCTTGGAGAGTGTGGTGGCGTTCCTTGGGGCTTTCGATGGCGTAACCCGATGGATCTGCCTCGGGGGGTGCCACCCCCCGGGAAGGGTCTGTGAGAGGTGAGCTGTGAGATTGGTCCTGGTGCGTTGCTGTCCCTTGGACGTGGCTGTAGCAATGGTGTAGAGTGTGGTTTTCCGGCCCCTCTTGGCGGAGTTTGTCGCCCCGCGGCTTCGCCTTGGCCCTTCGGGGTAGTTGTAAACGCGACCGTCGGTCGCACACGTCGGCTGGGGGTGTCTGGTGATGTCCTGTCCCTATCTATATAATCAGGGCCGCAAAATCGGACATTTGTCCTTTTGACTATCCGACTTCTATGATTTGGGGGGCTGCCGATACGGGATACCAGTTACAGGCCTTCACGGACGGCAGTAAAACAATGCAGGGGGTTGGTCTGGGCCTGGTTGTCTTTTTAAATGATCAGGTGGTCCACTCTCAAATGCTTAGGCTGAGAGAAAAAAATACTATTTTCCAGGCTGAGGAGCTGGCAATCCTCCGGACGATTGAATGGTTTGCTTCTTCAAACTACAAGAACATTGACATCTTCTCGGATAGTTTATCGTCGGTCACGGCCCTGGGCAACATCTACCCCAAATCTCCAATCATAAGAAACATAATTAATCTGTGTAAAACATTGGACGGGCATAAAACAATTAGAATTAAATGGATTAAGGCCCACGTTGGCTATTTGGGTAACGAGTTAGCTGACTTTCTTGCGGCTAGCTCGGTGGGCATGGTCTCGGGCCACACAAGGATAGACTACCCTTCCTCGGTCGTTAAAAACCACTTCATTAAGATCGTGAGGGATCGCTGGCAGGTTCGCTGGGCAGACTCGGACAAGGGCGACTTTACATATGATATCTTTGAGAATGTTAGAAAACTTAAGATTAAAATCCACAGAGTGCTGATTTACTTCGCCACTGGTCATGGCAGCTTTCCAACTTATTTGCGTAAAATCGGTAGGCGCCAAGACGATAAATGTAGATGCGGTGCTGTTGGAGATCCGGGCCACCTTATTGCAACGAAATGTTTTTTTTCCCCGGATTATATTAAAATGAAAACGGTGGAAACTTTTGGCGAATATCTTGGCCGGATTGACCGCAGCACCTTTTATTTGACCAAGGCGAAGCGGATCTATAATCTTCTAAATGAAATTTTCTCATTTATTGTCACAAAATTCTAGATTTGTCTATCTTTCACTTGTTTTGTTGGCCCTTGTCGTGGTCTGTCCAGCTGGATGGATCTGTTTGGATTTGGCTTGTGGCTTTTTTTTACATGTTGGCTTTTGCCGTGGTTTTTAATTTTAATATTTTAACTTTTAATCTGCTTTTGGGACTTTGTTCCTGTGGTTAACTTTTGAAATATTTGGGCATTTTATTTTTATTTTATTTTGATTGTTATGTTGTTTCTGCTTTTGGCCCTGTTGGCTATTGTTCTGCCTTTTTGATTAGTTGACGGTGCTGTTGCTTTTATTACATTCTATTTATTATGTATTTTGTATCTTTTATTCTATTTTATTTTGTACTTTGGTGTTGCCTTTTGCTGTGTCGCGCATTGTATCACCTGTTATATGAAGCTGAAGATAGATGTTTTTTGTGCTTCATTTGCTGTTAATTGTTTTGTCTGGTTTTAAATAAAATGTCGCCTCTTGCTTATAGCTCACGCCTCTCATGGCTCCTCGCTTTGTCACCTTGGTGTCTTGCTCGGCGGGGTGTTCTCTCCTCGCTGTTTTATGGGCCCGTTCCGCTGGTGTGGCTTCGCTGGGTGGTGGGCGGGTTTTCCCACCCCTTGGGCGTGGGTGGCACACGTGCCGCCTGCGCCGGCCTTGAGGCTTCGGCAGGGTCGGGGATGTGGGCCTTTTCTGTCCCTATCTATCTGTTTAAGGATAACATGTTAAATTAAGCTAATTTTCATTTTTCGATCTCTGAGACAGCGCCTCTGGATGAGACTTCCGGGGTCGGTGCTACAATAGACTACTTATTAGAGATGAACTTGAGTCAGCTGTTAAAAGTCAAAGTGTAGATAAGGCACCGGGGCCGGATGGTCTTGGACCAAGATTCATTAGAATTTTGCATAATTATATACCAGGTTTCTTACTGACTTTATTTAATGTGCTCTTTGGGATGGGTTACTTCCCTGAAAAATGGAAGGTGGCTAAAGTGGTTTTCTTCTTGAAGCCAGAAAAAGATGCCCGGTCCCCGCGGTCGTATCGCCCTGTTTGTTTACTCCAAACTATTAGTAAAGTTCTGGAAAAAATTATAAATAATAGACTTAACTTTTATCTTGAAAATCATAATATCTTAAATAATAATCAATTCGGTTTTAGAGAGGGCAAAAATACAACTATGTGCATTAATACACTACTAAATCTTATTAAAAACAGAAATAAAGATTATATTTATACCGCATTGATTGCATTCGATTTTACAGGAGCTTTCGACTGCGTGGACTGGGATCTTGTAAAACTAAACCTAATTAGAAAAGGGGTACCCATCCCACTGAGAAACATCCTTAATAGCTATTTATACAATAGAAAAATTCTCTGTAAAGTTGGTGCCGACAGCCTGATTTTTAACATAGATAAGGGATGTCCTCAGGGCTCTTGCCTCGGTCCAACCCTCTGGAATTTGGCGGCAGATGACCTTCTCGAGGAATTTTCGAACACGGATGCAGAGGTATTGGCCTATGCCGATGATTTTGCAATGCTTTTTTCGGCTGGGACAAGGGACGCCCTGGAAAAGATCGGCAACCCCCTCGTGAATAAATTTGCTGAGAAAAGTGCAAGTCTTGGACTTACCATTTCTAGAGACAAAACAATCGGCGTGATTTTTGGGGGGGGACTTGTCGAGAAGATATCCAATTATCAGGCTGTCTGGCGTCAGCATCAGATTTCGAACTAATTTAAAATATCTAGGTATTTATATTGATAACTAGCTGTTATACCCGACGTTGCACGGGTAGAGGTGAAAAAATAATTTAACACTTTACCTCCGGGCGTCGACTGACCCATAGACGAAGAACACTCTAAGTTTCAAACTCTCATTGGAGAATTTCTACATTGAAATTGACATAGAAACTAGCGCGCCCCCTTTGTGTCTAAGGGAACTAATGTAATGGTTTCTGGCTGCCTATTTGCAGTCACCTTTAGGAGATTTAACAGAGCCAATGACATCTCGTAATTTGGAACCCTTATCAAGTGACGATAGGGATCTATTTTTTACTACTACTTATTTTCGACTTTATTTTTGAATATATACAGCTACTCATTGACTTTTATATCCCTCGTAGGCCCATCCTCAAGATATTTGACCTTGTGCTTCTTTTTCTCCATTAATAAACCTACAGACTGACTACGCTTGTCATTTTAGACATGGTCCCCCAAAGATCCACAAGTGATTCGATTGAATAACTCGTCAAATATTCATCCAAATGTAACAAAAACTTAGATTTAGGGGTTTTCGAGGGTTTTTCACATTTCTAAGTAATTAAAATTGGGTGTTGCTATTGAAAATTTTAAAGTTCGTAACATTTTTAATATTAAGACGGACCCTTATGCAAATTTTGTGTCATGCAATTAACTCAAAATGTTATTTGTTCACATAGTCAAAAAGGTTCGATGTAAAAGGATGACTAACGGTTGAAATAATCACTAGTGGGTAACTTTTTTTTAACAGAGAACATTACGAAGAAACAGTAGCCTTACAATTGAAAGTACAATTATGCCAATCAACAAATCAACCTTTAATAGTGTTTTAGTTGCATTCGACACGTTAGAAGAGCTAGGCATTAGATTAAGTTGCTGGTCTAGAAGATTTTTAGTCTACGGGTCAGTCGACGCCCGGAGGTAAAGTGTTAATAGTCAATTTAACTATATTTTCTTTCATTTGAGTTACATAAGATATTAAGATTACCCAGTAATTTTTTCCATTTAATTACCCATCTTGGATATAGAAATGATTATTATTAGTTTCAAAAATACCTTTGATAAGAAGCTCAAATTAAAGAGAATACATATTTATGTAAAAAATAATCAGTAAGAATTAAAAATAAGCTACTCCAGCAAACAGCAAACGATTTGCATGTTTTTATAAGTTTATTTGCTTTCTAATAAGCTTATGTTGCTGATACCGTTCGTTCTTAAAGTACAGAATCCAGCTACTTATATTACATTAAAAAATCAAAATTTAAAAAACGCTATAAAATTCACCGATGAAGTCATCGTATTTTCCCGAATAAATATTTTTTTTTTAGCTCATTTGGCACTTTTTTGCAAATTTGGCTAGAAAATGATATGGCTAACAACACACCCATTCAGTTCTCGTGCAATGAACTTCGCACAACCAGCATTATAAAAATTGCTCATTTGGTACGTTTTTTGTAATAACTTGGCGAGTTTGGCAAAGTATTTGGCGAAAAAAATAAGACATAAAACCATAATATGCGTCTGTAGTGCAATGACTTTCAAAAAACAACATAGTTCAGTAAAAGCTCAACTATGCTTTTAAAAAATTCATAATTAAAATCATATAGGCACAATAAAATAATAGAATGGAGACTGGTAGGATTACATCACTTTTGAAACATATCAATTATTTTTTCAAATTATTAATCGAGTTTCTGAAGGCAATGAACAAATATTAAATAAATTAAACATTTTCAATTTCAATTGTTTTCTAAAAAGTTTTATTTAAATTTTTCTGCCTGATGGCATCACGAAAGAGAAAAAAATGACCGGATTTGAGCGAAAGTGGTGTATTTTTCCCCTTAAAACGTTCGAAAACGATAGAAGGAATGGTCTGATTCGAAAAATTCTTAGCCTATGCTTGTTCTGGAGATGAGAGGAATTTTTGTGCCAAGTTTCGTGACGATCTGTTGCTTGGTTCTTAAGTTTTTGCGTCCTATACAAACAAACAAACAAACAAACAGAAGTCGCCATTTATGTATATAGATAGATTTACATTTATGCCTCATTTGGAATACTTAAAAGATAATATCGTTAATTATAATACCAGACTTCGCAGGGTAGGGAACAAATACTGGGGTACATCGTCACAACTTATCCGTTGACTATGAATTATAAAACTAAATTATATAATCTCAAATTTAATAATCACTCCATTTACTTAGATAACAGATACATCTCGGCATGTGACACGGAATATACCACCCTGAAATATCAAATAAACCCTATAGTCTGCACTAATAACTTGATCCTCCACCCAAATCAACAAAACAATAACAATAAAATCTCGGATATTTGTGCCTTCACTGATGGCAGTAAGACGGATGAGGGGGTGGGAGCAGGCACTGTTATTTTCAAAGGTGAATTCATGGTACATGTCGAGATGGTTAAATTAAAGGATGAAAATTCCGTCTTTCAGGCCGAGGCAACTGCTATACTTATTACAATTCAATGGTTCTCTGGTACAAATTACAATAGTCTTGATATCTTCTCTGACAGCATGTCCTCGGTGATGGCGCTGGGGGCTCTCTATCCGAAGTCTCCCATTATAAAAGAAATTAGAAACTTATGCTCTAACCTGGCCGATAAAACCATTAACATCTCCTGGATTAAGGCCCACGTGGGATTCTTCGGAAACGAGGCCGTGGGATTCTTCGGAAAGACGCCCTTTGTTAAAAAGGCTTTTAAAAATGAAATTAAAGATTCCTGGCAGAGAGAGTGGGACGGTGCTGACAAAGGTCGCTTTGTTTACAGTATTATAAAACCTGTTACTTCAAATCTTTTACTTAAAAATCAAGTCCTAATTTATTTCATTACGGGAAAGGGGAGTTTTCCATCGTTCATTCATGGTTTGGGCAAAAGAGCATCGCCTAACTGTGAGTGTGGGGTGGTTGGATCCCCAGAACACTATCTAATGACTAGTTGTTCGTTTTCCAAACTCTGCATCAAGATGCGGACGGTGGAGTCTCCCCTTTCCTATTACAAAAGAATTGATAATAGTAAATCCCTTATTTCAAAAGTTAAAACTATTTACAATCAGCTTAACAAGAAATATTCTTTTATTTTTAGTAGTGTTTAACGCCGTCCAACCCTGTCATACATAGTTTTCAACCTAATTTTTGCCTCGGCCTGATTTCATTTCTCGATTTCCTTTTATGTCGATTACTGATTTTGATTATTTCCCCGCAGAGGGGGTGTTCTCAGGTTTATTTCTTTTAGGGGGCATTATAACTCTTTATTTTTCTAATTTATTTTCTCTTGGTCCCCGGTAAACTGTTTGTAATGTTTAGAATTTTGTATCTTTTGTACATCATCTTTCATGCCTGTACATATGTATATATCACTGTTCATTGTTTTACTCTTGTGCTTTTGTTGTTCCCCCTATTTATGGATTTGTAAACTTTCCTTCAGCTAGGCGGGCTTTGCCCTTGTTGCCAGGAGGTTTTTAACCTGTTTATTTTATCTTGTTTGACTCTGTTTCTTCTAATTTCAGATGGGCTCTGCCCATAGATCTAGGGGCTTTAGCCCGAAGAAATATGTTCTTTTTGTTACTTGTTTCTGTATTTTGTTCTCTGTATTACTTTTTCTTGAGATTTTAATAAAGTTCGGGGTCTTCGACCCCGCTGGTCCTTTCTTTCCCGCCCCTTGGATGTGGCTTCGCTGGTGGTGGATGGTTTTTCCGGCGCCCCACGGCCTTGGCGGCCCTAACCCTCGTGGTGGCCGGGCGCTCAGCTGCCCTGTCCCTATCTAAGCTGGGTGGAGCCCGGCGCAGGAGGAGGTGACTCGTCTCCTGACCGGACTCTGAGATGCCAGGGCAGGGGTGGTGATTCCCCAGGCTGGCATCGGGGTGCGTCCGGGTCCGTCTTTTGACGCCCGCCCCGCGGGTAACTCTAAGAGGCGCGCCTAAGTCCGGCCGCGTTTTTGCTTCGGTCGGCAACTAGGATCTATAGCGAGCAATGTGGGTTCACTACTCTGTGTCTGAATGTCAAAGTGAAAAAATTCAACACTAGAGGTAAGGATGCAGGGAGTGCTTCCCAGTTCTGCACTGGTTAGACGGGAGAGTTGGCTCCTGTCTGTGCAGTCCGGCTGTACTTTTGATCTTGGCGCCCCAAGGTCTTGTTGCAATCCACTGGAGTATGGACAACCGGCCTCTGGGATCTCAATGAATGTCAAAGTGAAGAAATTCTTTTCTAAGGGCAGTGCGACGCCTCCGCCTCTGCCTATCTCCACCTTAGGTAGTGTCGCCCAAGGAGTTGTTGATCCCTTTGCGCTGGGGGAAGTCACACTGGTCACGCGGACAGTTCAAGTGGCTCCCTACCTGCTCCCGTACCTCTCTGCTGCTGATCCTAGTGACGTACAGGACTCGTGTGTCCTCTCCCGGGTGGGAGTTGTGCCGGCAGGCACCTGGAGATGTTTCTCCCGCCCTTCAGTCAACTCACTGTCAGTCAATACGTCTTGCGTGTGAAGGGGGCTGGAGGGAAGGGGCTAGTGGAGATTGGGAAAGGGGTAACTGGTGGATGTGGAACAAGAGTGGCAACGGCAGGGTTTAGCCTCCGAATCCCGCTCCCGCGGAAACCGACTTCCCTGGAACCTTTCTTTCCGGCAAGCCACTTCGCGTGCAAGTGGCTGAGGCGGTTGTCACCGTTAGACCGGACGAGCTATATGATGAATGCCTGGGCTTCGGGTGGCACCGACATCGAGACTCCTCGTGTTCCTGCCACCATCGAGTACGGTTGACTTCTCTGACTGCTCTTAGGCGCGCGCGGCTCCTTACCGTCAGCTTAGTATGTTCCTGTTTAGAAGCGATCCAGCGGAGTTCGGGACCCTTTGGATACAGAGTTTCTTATACTCACTCCGAAGTTGTTGCAGAGTTCCGGGGCTGATATAGACAGTTATAAAGGCGTGTCGGCTTGTCCGTGTGGCCTGGCCTATACCTAGGCCCTCTGGCTGTCTATCGGAGTTCGAGTCCCTCAGTGGTTTTATACCCTGAGTTGATTTTTTGATTTTGGTCTCTCCGGTCTTCCGGATCCTTACAGTAACCCCACTAATTCCGGGATTGGTAAGCAAAGACAATCAAACTTGATTTAATCCCTTTTACTATTGAAATAATAAATATTGAGAAAATGTTGGGCTGTTTTACAGAAGTGTATATTTCAAATTTGACTAAAATCGATTAAAATGTGGTGTTTCAAAGTTTGTTTATAGTTCATAGTGACATCACAAATGCCACGTGACAGCCAGAAAGCGTTTTCAGGAGTGATTTTTCGTCCTGATTTTTAAATTCATTTTTCTGCCTTTTTATGGGGTATTTGAAAAAAAGAAAAAATACGGGTCTAATATTTTTGGCATAAGAACATTTCAAGCCAATGAAAAAATTTTAGTCAAATACCCTATTGTCATAACAA
Organism: Hylyphantes graminicola; assembly: GCA_023701765.1. Taxonomy (NCBI): domain Eukaryota; kingdom Metazoa; phylum Arthropoda; class Arachnida; order Araneae; family Linyphiidae; genus Hylyphantes; species Hylyphantes graminicola. Next base: position 980,176 of record CM043123.1, read on the forward strand.
ATCAGAATATTAAATGGAAGGAACTGGCTGAGTCTTTGAAGACTGCTGGCTTAAGCGGATTCTCAGGCAAAGTCACGGGGACGACCTTGAACGTAAAGGTCGCCTCCGAGTTCGATTATAGAACTGTAAGGAAAACGCTTTCTGAAAAAGGCATCCCATTCCTTTCCTACAAACTAAAAAGCGAACGAACCCTCAAGGTAGTATTGAGGGGGGTTCCCGCCGACTTAGTCGAGGCCGAAGTAAAGGCCGGACTGAAGGAATCTGGTTTCGAGTCAGAAACTGTCTTTCAGTACTCCCACATTATAAACGGAGAAAAGAGATTCATTCCAGTTTATTTCATTGAACTCATAAACAACACACACAACAAAGACATTTTCAACATGACAGAATTTCTTCACCTCAAAGTCACAGTCAGTCCTTACAAAAAATCAAAAGAGCCCACACAATGCCACCGATGCCAACGCTTCGGACACGCACAATCACGATGTTCTAACCCCCCAAGGTGCGTTAAGTGCGCGGGAGATCATTTGACCGTCGATTGCCCTACTAAGGGCCGCACCGAGTCGCCCAAATGCGTGCTCTGCGAGGGAGACCACACAGTCAATTACAGGGGTTGTTCTAAACGACCCATTCGCAGTGACAACGGCCAGAATACTGCCGAACACAACACACAAATCCAACAGAACAGTAGACCAACACCTAAACCTATTACTAAGGAGCAGGCTGCCATAAACAACGTCAACAAGGCAAGGCCACTGATCAAGGCCGCCCCAGTGAGGGCTGGTCTCAGCTATTCAAACGCAACTGTGGCCGGACCCTCAACTGCACCACAACAACACGATGACATTTCAAATCTTATTGAGGTGGAGACACAAGTCGAAACCAGACAACAACAACAACATGGGGAAACCCAAAACACACCCACACAGCATTCAACAGCTCATGAAGAAGAGTGGAGCATGACTGACATCCTCAGATTTATACAACAATTCCTTAAGAGTTTCGATCTAAAAAAGATCCTAAACATGATCAAAAATGCTGCTGTTAAATTCATGGCAGCGAAAGGACCTGGGGAAAAGTTAACTGTGGGATTTAGCATCCTAGAGGATCACAATGTGTAACAATGAATAAACACCACAACACATACAACAAGACATACAACCCCACATTTTACACAAATGTCGGCTTTGCCAATTTGAACGGACTCAAGAAGCAGAATCACGAGCTGAAAGAGTTCATTACAGACAACAACATTGACATCATGCTCTTAAACGAGACCCACCTCAGACCATGTGACAAGGCAAGGATTGCCAACTACACACTTTTCAGACAAGACAGACAACACAACAGAGGGGGTGGTGTGGCCATTTATTGCAAAAGGAGTTTTAAATGTACTGAGTACATTCTCCCCCAACTTACTTCTATTGAAGCATGTGCTGTTGTACTCGAGAACGAAAACTTTGGTGAAGTGCTTTTCATCTCAGTATACAATCCACCAAATTCCAAATTATTAAACAGCGATCTAGCTGCTCTCTTGAATTCTGGCCTTCCAACTATTCTGGCAGGGGACCTCAATGCTAAAAACACCCATTGGAATTGTAGGGCAACCAACCCCAATGGCATCATCCTCAAAATGTTCATTTTAGACCAGGGAGTAACTCTGGCTGCCCCCGACGAACCAACTCGTTTCCCAGGCAATATTAACCACAGACCTGATATTTTGGACATTATGCTCCTTAAGGGCATTCCCCACCTTTAAATTCACGATTGTCTTTCCTCGGACCATAGCCCTGTGACCTTCACTTTTTATGGCCTCACCAAACCCCCTGAGAGGGTGAGATACAAGACAAACTGGGAGACATTTCACACAAAGTCTGGAGACAACATCACCATCAACCCAAACATGACCACTACAGACCTCATTGACAATGCCATTGAACACCTCACCACCAAACTCAAGCTTGACATTGACAGCAGCTCCAAACCCACTAAAACCATCACTGAAGCAAGGCTTCCACACTACATCAGAGACAAGATACGTGATAAGAACAGACTTAGAAATGAGTACAAACACACCAGACATCCACACACCAAAAAGCAGATGGAATGACGCCTGCAGACAAGTCAAAACACTCATTGCTGAACACAAACAAGCTGAATGGGAAGACACTGTTATGAGACTCTCCACACATGACAACACTGTTTGGAAAATGGCGAAAGCCCTCAAATCCAAGCCACAACTTATTGGCCCTCTTCAAGGGCCATCCTCACTTGTCTACACTGAACACGGCATGGCAGAGCTTCTTGCTTCCAGCCTACACAACCAGTTCTCCCCACATCAAACTCCTATTAACTTAGAGCTGGTTGATAGAATTAGCAGTGAAGTAGAAAACTACCTCGCAAACAAGCCCACTACACCTATCACCCACACAACACCTGAGGAAATCAAACAGCTCATTAAAACACTTGACCCAAAGATGGCTTCAGGCTATGACCAAATTTCCAACACTGCCATCAAAAACATTGATAACAAGGTCATAGTCCACATCACAAACATCTTCAACGCTTGTCTCAAATTACACTACTTCCCCAGTACATGGAAAAAGGCCATTGTGATCCTTTTCAAAAAACCTGGGAAAAGCCCTCTGCAACCCAACAACTACAGACCGATCAGTCTCTTGCCTTGTTTGGCTAAACTGTTCGAAAAAGTCATGAACACCAGACTACAACATTTCCTCAATGAAAACAACATCATCATCACCAACCAATATGGCTTTAGAAGGGGACACTCCACCGTCCATCAGATACACAGAATGGTAGAAATTATTGGCCAAGCCTTTAACAACAAGGAAGCGATTGGAAGAGTTTTCCTGGACGTGGAGAAGGCCTTTGACAGCTTATGGCATGAGGGCCTCATCAGTAAACTCATCACACAGAACATTCCAAAGACACTCATCCACATCATCAACTACTTCATCACCAACAGAGTTTTCCAAGTCAGACTCAACAACACACTTTCTACAGTCACTAACATCAGAGCTGGAGTTCCACAAGGTAGTATCCTTGGTCCCACTCTCTTCAACCTTTACATCAATGACTTCCCCACACTTGACAACTGCATCACAGCACAGTTTGCAGACGACACTGCCATCCTTGCCAAATCTAAATACGGAGATATTGCATTTTGCAAACTCCAAACAGCACTTAACACAGTACAGACATGGTGTGAAGACTGGAGAGTTAAGATCAACGCCTAAAAGAGCGAGTCTGTTCTGTTCAGAAGACACAAAATACGCAGACATTATGACACACACCTAGAGATTTTTGACACTGACATTAAAAATGGTAAACACACCAAATACCTCGGTGTTTATCTTGATGACAGACTCAACTTCCGCGAGCACATCAAACAAACCATTGGTAAAGCCACTGGTGCTAGCGTTAGCTTAAACCCTATCATTGGCAAAAACTCCACCATGACACTCAAAAACAAGCTTATGCTATACAAGACAATGATCAGACCAATTCTGCTGTATGCATCTCCGGCATGGGCTGCAGTCAGAAAAACACACAGAAAGAAACTTCAAACATTTCAGAACAAAGCACTACGTAGAATCACAAACGCCCCATGGTTCGTTAGGAACTCCATCATACACAAAGACCTTGGGATTGACACCATAGACACTGCCATTCTCACTGCATCACACAATTACAACACATCACTACAGAACAGCAATTACGACAACCTTAGACAAATTGCAGACTACGACCCCATTATCGAGCAAAGGTTTAAGCGTCCTAGGACGATCCATCACGATCCAGATTGGTGATTTTGACTTGCATGCCAACTTGACATGTCAATATTGACTTTTTATTTTGACGATGCTCTCAGCATATTGTTCTGTTTTCGTTATGTCCATGTATTGCCCATGTGTATTGTGCTTTTTTTCTGTATTTTATACCTATGCTTGTTTACTATGATCACTAATATTTTGTTTCTTTTCAGATATCTTATATCCTGCTCTGCAGCGCCCTTGTGGCACCACTTCTCCAGTTTTACGGCGAGGACATTGTCCAGTTGATTCCCGATCCAAGTTAACCCCTTTATGGGACGTCTTCGATGAAGGAGAAAGGGCGCTTCGCGCCGAAGATCGTCAGTTATTTTTCGATTTCAGATTTCAGGGTGGCACCGAGGTCCGCACCGCGAAGCGGTGCGGGGGAGGTCAAACTCCCTTGAGGACTAAGGGCAACTTGTTTCCCTGCTGGTTTTCTACTAGGGTTCGTTCTGGCCCGTGGGTAGTGAGGTGGTGCTAGGTTAACAGGAGCCCTGGGCCGGGAAGACGGGTGCATATGCGGATTCATTTCTGCGAGCACCGTGTGGGGTAGACCTGTAATTTCGTTTCGTGTCCCTACCTAAGAGGATACCTACCTACCTACCCTCGGGTAAACAACGTGATTTAGTCTATCTCCGAAAAGTTTCGTGAAAATTGGTGAAATCTTTGTTTTTGTGCTTTAAGAATTATGCCATCGTGTTCCCCGTGAAATTTCCTACAAGAAGACGTATTGGTACAGTAAATCCAAAGCAAAGAGAATGCTAAGGAAACTGGAATCTGATTTGAATAGACCCCTAGATGCATGTGACTCGATCGTGGAGGTAGACGCAGTACTGGAAGACTTTGACATTAGACTAAACGAAATTTGCAAAGCTATATTTAGAAAAAAGAAAAGAGGGGGTGCACCCAGGCTACGGTGGTGGGGGGGGGCCAACTCCGATCCCAAAGGAGCTTAGTGGGAGCCCTTTATAGAAAACTAAAAAGAAATAGCGATAATTCAGATATAAAAACTAAATATTATAGGGAAAAGGCAAAATACAAATCTATGATAAATACTGCTTAATCTAATAGTTGGAAAAACCATTGTACATTTAATAATGAAAAATTTGGAAACATCTTCAATATAGTTAAAGGCACGAATCCCAACTCAAATCAAATTTCCACTGCTCTGGAGGGATCGGACTTGGAAACAAATTTTAGAGATAACTTTTCTAATTTGATCAACTTTCATTTTTCGATTCCCGAGACGGCGCCTCTGGAAGAGCAGTTGGGTCCGGGATTTCATTTTGATGCTATTAATCTAGATGAACTCACGTCATCAATAAAAAGTCAAAGCCTGGATAAGGCTCCCGGGCCCGACGGTTTCGGCCCCAGATTCATCCGCATTTTATTATTGTTTATTCCAAATTTTCTTTTAAAGTTGTTCAACGTCCTCTTTGGACTAGGTTACTTCCCCAAGGCGTGGAAGATTGCAAAAGTGGTTTTCTTTTTGAAACCAGGGAAAGAGGCAAGGTCACCGCGGTCATATCGCCCCGTCTGTCTATTACAGACAATAAGTAAAGCATTTGAGAAAGTCATAAATGACCGATTAAACTATGCCCTTGAAAAATATAACTTATTACACAATAATCAATATGGCTTCCGAGAAGGAAGAAGCACAACTCTCTGTATCAATAATCTCTTAAAACTAATTCGATCAAGAAATTCTAATTATGAATATACATCTTTAGCTGCATTTGATTTTACAGGGGCGTTTGACTGCGTTGACTGGCGCCTCATAAAAGATGGCCTAGCCAGAAAGGGGGCGCCTGCTCCAATGAGGGCTATTTTGAACAGCTATTTAACTAATAGACAAGTAATTTATGATGCTGTTGCGGACAGACTATCCTTTAACATCAATAAGGGCTGTCCACAGGGATCCTGCCTCGGCCCGACCCTGTGGAATATTGTTGCTGACGAACTTCTTGAGGATTTCGACAACACCGACGCCGATGTGCTAGCCTATGCTGACGATTTTGTCATGCTTTTTTCGGCTGGCACAAGGGATGCCATTGAAAAGGTAGGCGGGCCCCTCGTTAATAGATTTGCTCGTAAGATCGGAGATCGACTAAGAACTTTGTAGCCTCGACGCGGAGCGTCCTTACTACACATCGAAATTGTCCCAAAATGGGGGAAACTTAAGTAGGGTTCATAAGAGCCAGGCGAACCGGCTGGTCTAAGAACAGGAAAACGAAGAACTCACGAGCAGAGAGTCCGAACTAAGGCTCAAAGAGCGCGAGAAGGGCCGACATCTTGTCTGCCTTGGTGGTGGTAGTGGCAATGGCCGCAACTCTTTTCCGGAAGACCGCAAGGTCTCCGAAGACGTCTGCGATGGCGTCTTTGATAGTCCGAAGCGCGTCCAATAGGGAGGTTGCATCCTCTCCTTCCTGGGGGCTGGACCTGGGCTGCTGCTGCCGCCTGGCGGCGTAGTCTGGAAGCTTCCTTTTGGGGAGCTTTGGTTTCTCTGGGCAGGTCGCTGAGGAACTGAGGTGGGGCCCACAACAGTTCGCACAGCGCCGGGTTTGAATATCTTCTCGGGTGGGACACGCACGAGAGTCGTGGCCGAGGCCACAATAGCGACACCTGGGGCCCATGTGGCAGAGACTGCTCACATGGCCAAACCCCTGGCAGTTATAGCATTGAGGGATCCTCGCAGGTTTCCTGTACGGCTCGAAGGAGACCTTCTTGCCTAGGAGGCTGCATTGTTTGTAAATTGCCTTGAAGTTGCCCGTCCGAACAACAAGGACTTGGAATATGGGCAAAGGGGCTTTAGACCGGGACTCGGTCAGCTGGGCCACCTTGTTGATAATGAATCCGTCCGCAACTAGCGCGGCGGTTATGGCTGCTGGTTCGGTGTCGTGGGGCAAGCCTTTGATCACCGTTTTAATGAACGATCGCTGTCGGTGAGAGTGGCGGAAGTACCCTGACTTCTCTTCGGCAAGGATGGCTAAAATCTTTGCCTCCTCTTCCACGGACCGAGGAAAGACCTTTATAAACTTATAAAAAGGTTTTGCGCCGATATCGTCTGCCACTGCCTCACCGATGCGTTTGCAAATTGCCTCGCCAGACTCTCCACCGAGGAAGAGAATTGGCAATGGTTTGATAGTCGCCTGGGATTGGGCATCAGGTGATAAAGAGTCATTGGCCTCCTAGCCGGAAGTCTTGACTCTCTTAGCATCTGTGATGTCCGAGCAACCGAACCGGTTGCAGTCCCTGCCGCCGGGCAGTGGGCATCCGACGACAGACCGTTGGACTCGACTAAGATCTCAAACTTGTTTGAAACAGGGCCGGAGGCCACGGACCGAGGCTCCCCGTATGTTTCGGCATTTGGGTTAGGAACAGGGTCACTGGTCACGAGCCGAGGTTCAGTGATTGTTTCCAAGTCAGGGACCTCCGAGCCGGAGAGTGACTTTTTTGGCGGCTCTTCTCTTGGCCGCTTTTGACTTTTTAGCCATCCGGTTGGGGGCTGGGGTGTTAGCCGCGAACCGGGGCCACTCACCCTCCGATTCCATAGGAATATTAGCCACAACTTGTGGTTTAACATCCGTCTCCGCTTGATCTATTCTCTCCTCTGCAGGTCTCTTCATAACCCTCATCAATTTCTCGAGACCTCCAACAGCGCTGATTCTCATCAGCAGGTGATTTAAGTCCATCGGTTGCTCAGCCATGGCGAAGATGAATGTGAAGTGAGTGATCAAGGCGCTCGTAAGAGCCAAACTCTAGGCCTAACCATTTCGAGAGAAAAGACGGTAGGCATGATACTTGGAGGGGACCTGTCGAGCCGATACCCTATAATAAGAATGTCGGGAGCCAGCATCAGGTTTAGAGATAAGATAAAGTATTTGGGTATAATAATAGATATCAGACTTAAATTTACATCACATCTGGCGTACCTACAAGACAATATTCTACAATATAATACCAGACTTGGCAGGGTGGGTAATAAATACTGGGGGACATCGTCAGAACTTATTAGACTTTGGTACCTCGTTGTGATCGAACCCAGGATTACCTACGCCTGCGAGGTCTGGTTTCAAAATTTGAACTGTCATGGCATCAGGAAACTGGGGTCAATCCAGAGGCAATGTCTAGTCAAAATATTGAAGTGTTATAGAAATGTATCCAACATGGCACTGGGGGTTCTGGCTGGAATTCCGCCTCTGGACTTGATAATGGGGGCAAGGACAAAGATGTTTAATATTAAATTTAATGGCCATGCTAACTTAATAGATCATAGATACATCTCTGCGTGCGACATCGAGTATACCAATCAGAAATCGCATATCGACTCCTCCGATTTTCCGGCGGGCCTCGCCTTTCGTCCAAATAGGGATGATAAAGTTGACAAGATCTCTGAGGTGTGTGCATTCACAGACGGTAGTAAAACGGAGGGTGGGGTCGGCCCAGGTTTGGTTATTTTCAAGGGGCCCTCGATGTTGCACGTTGAGATGATCAAAATGAAAGATGAAAACACCGTTTTCCAGGCGGAGGCAACATCAATTTTGGTGACGGTGAGGTGGTTTCTTCAGTCTGGCTCCAGATCTATTGATATATTCTCGGACAGCATGTCATCGGTGGCGGCGCTAGGAGAGGCTTACCCAAAATCCCCTATTATCAACAACATCAGAAATTTATGTAAAACCTTAAATGATAGAAAAATAAACATATATTGGATTAAAGCTCATGTGGGGTTATTTGGGAATGAGGTCGCCGACGCCGTCGCCGGGACGGCTGTCGAACTGGGCAGTAAATATGACGAAGCTAAGATTCCCCTATCCTTCATCAAAAAACATTACAAGGAATATGTCATGGCCTCTTGGCAGAGGGAGTGGGATAATTCTGAAAAGGGTTTATTTACTTATGAAATTATTAATAAGGTGGGAATAAACTTAATTTTTAAAAATCAAGTTTTAATTTATTTTATCACAGGAAAGGGGAGTTTTCCATCGTTCTTGCATGGGATCGGAAGATGGAAAACTGATAAGTGTGATTGTGGTGTGCGTGGCACACCGGAACACTTTTTAACAACAAGCTGTAGCTTTTCCAGAACCTGCATAAAAACGAGAACGGTGGAGTCCCCCCTTTCCTATTTCAAACGAATAGACAGGAGTAAATTTCAGATTGCAAAATTAAAATCAATATACAATAAACTTAATAAGAAATATTCATACATTGTTAGCCATGTTTAATACCCCTTAAACCCATTCCCTTTGTCGGGTGGCCCTTGGTTTATTATCTAGCCTCTGAGGGGAAGCGGTGCTGGTATGTAAATTGATTTCTTATTGTATCCATCCTTAATATACTGCTCAGTTGTAAATATATATTTTAGTTTACATTTAAGCTTTACAGATTGTTCACATATTAAGTTATCCTCTGTCAATAATTCATGCTATCCGACGGCCTCCCTGTTCAACATCTTGGGTAACAGCACTCTGTTTTGCTTATGTGCTTTGTTAATATTTTAATATCTTTCATAAGTTCCATGCTCGTCTTTCTCTCCGCTACATATGTTACTTATTTTATCGATGTTACTCAATACCCTCTCCATGTACATATTCTTTTATTATCTCTTACTGAGTTGTATTTCTGTATATACTAATTACTGTCGTCATTGAGATTGCTGACAGGGCATTTCTCTTCTATGTATTTGTTTCTCTACTATGTCTAATTTTGATGCATTTATATAGCTTAGTAATTTTGCTCTTTATAACTTCTGGCAGTTAAAGAGCCTAGGTATTTTCTCTGTATTTAGTATTTAATGTGTTCTAATTAGTTGATTTATGACGTTGTTTTTTTATCCGAATTTAGTTGGGCTTTTCCCATGTTTCTTGTTGGGCATAGCCCGAAGATATTGTGTTTGTTCGATTGTATTAGTTAGCCCCTTTTGGGCCATGTAATTGTATTTCTTTTATATTTAAGTGATTTAATAAAGTTCGGGGTCTTCCGTACCCGCAGAGATCTCTTTGCCCGGCCCTTGGCCGTGGTTTCGCTGGTAGTTAGATTGTGTTTCCGGCGCCCCTTGGTTTCGGCGGCCCTAACCCATAGTGTAGGCAGGGCGCTCGGTTTTCCTGTCCCTATCTAAGAGCTCACCTGTCCCTATCAATAGCTATGGTATTCCGCCGGGATCTCTCCCGCCGTTACCCTATCATTAAACTTCTTAATAGATCCATAAGATTTAGAGATAACATTAAATATTTAGGAATTTATATTGATAATAGGTTTTCTTTTATTTATCATCTTTAGTATTTAAGAGACAGCATACTATCTTACAATACCAGGCTTTGCAGGGTGGGCAATAAATACAGGGGCACCACGACTGAGTTACTCAGACTTTGGTATTTAATTGTTATAGAACCCAGAATTGCCTACGCCTGCGAGGTCTGGTTTTCCAGACTAAATTGCCACGGCATCCGAAGGTTAAGGGGGCTCAGAAGTCTTAAAAATTCAAAAAATTCGATTTTTCAATAAAAATATATGTGAAAGAACGTATTAAGCTGAACAATTTGACACCATTTTCATAAAAAAAATTCCAAGAACTTTTTTAGTTATTAATAAAATTGTAACCCATGTCCTGTCAAATTTAAAGGGATGTTTTGGTGCCACACCCCCTTTTCCAAGCGAAATGCAATTTTTAAATCTATTTTTATAACTTTCTTAAAGTTTAAAGTGCTCTACCTTCTAAGCCACCTGTTTTATGCTTCAGAAGAGATAATACAACTAAACTTGTGAAAAATACAAGAATCGTTTGTGTTGTTATTGGAAGTTTGAATCGAATTTGCATGCTGCTTTTTTTTTATCATCTAAATATGGATTCGAATTTATGCCCTCCAAAAAGAAAGTCTGGTGGTCGGCCTAAGAAGAAGAAGTTTCAAGGCAATAAATATTTAAAGAAAGCTGGGAAGGTTGCAGGTAAAACTGTTTTCGAAACGAAATCGAGCACGTCTTCGTCGGCAAGAAAATTGCCGAGTACCAAAAGTATAAAAGAAAAGTTCGCAGGAGAAATTGACAGCAGTTTTCAGGGATATCGTATTATTGATTTAGCAAAACTAATAAAGTATATAAATGAAGAGCTGTGTTGCAAGAATTGTCATGCTGCTGTGTCATTCAAGGAAAAATCGCAAATTGGGCTATCCTCAAAATTTGAGATGATTTGCAGCGAGTATAAAAACATTTCTTTCCAAAGCTGTGAAATGCTTGGGCCAAGAAAAAATATCCCAGATATAAATCGCCGGTCAGTGCTAGCCATGAGATATTTAGGCCAGGGTATCAGTGGATTGAGTACATTCTGCTCGGTAATAAACCTCCCACGTCCTGTTTCTCAAAATGCATATGATGCAACAAACCAGAAAATCTGCGACGCTGTTGAAGACCTGGCAGAGAAATCAATGAAGGAAGCCGCAGCTGAAGAATTGATGATGTCGAAGAATGCCGAAAGTGTAACAGTGAGCGGTGATGGAACATGGAAAACTAGAGGATACTCATCGCAAGTTGGCATCTGCACCCTAATTGGTTGTGAAAGCGGCAAAGTAATTGACACCGAAGTTATGTCGACTTTTTGCAATGGTTGTGCATCGTACAAGGGCAAGAAATTTGGGCCAAAATACCTGCAGTGGAAAAGAAAGCACCAGCGAAGCTGCAAGAAAAACTATTTAGGGTCTTCCGGGCAGATGGAAGTAAATGGTATGCTCAAGATATTTCGTCGTTCTGAAGAAAGCAGGGCTAATGAAATACAAAAGATACATCGGGGATGGTGATTCAAAGACTTTCTTGGAAGTGTCAGCCAAGAAGCCCTACGGAGATCACTTAAAAAAAATCGAGATAAAAAAAATCGAGTGCGTTGGCCACATACAAAAACGAATGGGCACCCGTCTAAGAAAGGAAATGAGGTCGCGGATGCGCTTGCGGGGGCTGCTGTTGACCTGGGGGGTGGCTACGGCCTAGGCCTCCCTATTTTTTACTTAAAGAGAAGACTTAGGGACAAACTTTTGACTGATTGGCAGAGGGAGTGGGAAATGTCGGACAAAGGCAGATCCACCTTCAATATCATTAATAATGTCTCATTAGGTCTTCAATTTAAAAATGGGTGTCTTAATGTGACAAGGAAGGGGACTACTTTGTGACAAGGAAGGGGAGTTTTCCATCGTACCTCTTCGAAATAGGGAAAGAGGATTCACCTAATTGTAAATGTGGGGAGCTCGGCTCCCCTGAACATTACTTGGTTAATAGCTGCTCTTTCAGTGTGCCCTTTATTAAGATGGGTACGGTGGAGACTCCTCTCCAGTATTTAAATCGAATTGATAATAGCCCAAAATGTATAAAGATAGTGTGACGGATCTAGTTTTATGCAAATTATTGTTGTTTACCTGCACCTGTAACTGACACTGCACCTGTAACTGTATCTGACTGCAATGTATATATACCGTGACTTTGTTTGTAAACGGGCTCTTGAAACTTTACCTCAATATGATTTAATTTGTTACGTGTAGCTATCCTTTTATTTTTATGTTATGTTTGGAAAATATTAAAGTTGTGTTTTTCGTTAACTGCTTGATTGCCTGGTTTATTACAACCATAGAACATTCTCTGCGGATAGGATAGCAGGCCGTCCTATCTAGCAAAATAGTTAAAAATATATATAACCAACTAAACACAGAATACTCATACATTTTTAGTACGGTTTAACTCCGAACCCTCTCCCTCTGCGGTTTAATGTTCCTCCTGGTCTGCTCTGGAGGTTGGTAGGGGTTCCCCTTTCTCTTTCTTACGTTATGTTCTCGTAATTGTTCTGTTTCTCTTGGGTCGGGTGATTGGCCCCTTCTTACTATAATAGAGTTTTTTACCTAGTAAAATTTATGTCTCTGTCCCTGGCATTGCTCTGGCATAGGTGGGTTCCCTGATCTTTCCTCTTGCTTAGCCCGTGGGTTTTGCATCTACAGTTGCATTTGGTGGGGTTCTGTCGTCTGCCCTCTATCGGAAGTGTTGTAAATATTCTGATATCTTGTGTTATTGGGTATTCTATGTTACATTTTCTTTTACAGTTGGGCTTGGCCCATTGACTTTGTTGGCTTTTGCCGAAGATTCTATGTATTTTGATGTTCTTTAGCCCTTTTTGGGCCTTGTATTTTCTCTTTTGTTTTGTGTTTTAATAAAGTTCGGGGTCTTCTGGCCCCGCTGCCTTCTCTGGTCCCGCTCTGCTGGCTGTGGCTTCGCTGGTGGTGGATGGTGTCTTCCGGTACCCCTTGGCTTCGGCAGCCTATCCCCCGTGGTGGCTGGGTGCCTGGTTATGTCTGTCCCTATCTAAGAGTACGCTATGACCAGATGCAGTAATTATATATATAAAAATGAGGAACCAGATTTTAGTAAAATATATATAAAAATGAGGACTGTGGAGACTCCCCTCCAGTACTACAAAAGAATCGATAATTCAAAATATCACCCATAAAGAAATAAAATAAAATATATAATTCTCTTAATAAAAAATATTCAATAATAATCAGTACTTTTTAGGTTTGCTGATCTCGGTCTGATACCCCTCTACTTTATCCTCACTACTACATAACTTTTTATCCCCGGCCGCGACATTCTGGGCTCCTTTTTGGGTCTGCGATCCATTGGGCGGGACCAATACTCTTGAATGTGTTTGTCTTCCTGGGTAATGTCTTGCCTGGTTTAAACCCTGGAAAGGGGTAGTATATTTTTATCTGTACAAAGTATACGTTGTCTTGCGTTGTGTTTATTCTTTGTTTGTTTAGTGTTGTTTAGTTCACTGTACTGTCCGTTTATATATTCTCTATTCTAGATGGGCTTAGCCCTTAAAACTCTGAGCTCAAGCAGGAAGTTTGTAAAAGATTATATACTTTTCTTTCAGATGGGCGCTGCCCTTTCCCTTGGGGGCATAGGCCCGAAGTTTATGTAATAATTTATTTTAAAAATATACAATAAAGTGAGGGTCTTCCGACCCGCGGGCTCTTCGGGGCCCGTTCCCCTTGGCTGTGGCTCCGCTGGATGGTGGATAACTTTTCCTGCGTCCCGAGAGCAAATATGGTTGTGGGCTAAAAATCCGCGTTGCGGATCAGCCGGGCGCACGGCCATTGCTGTCCCTATCTAAGAGAGGTGGGACGTTGCCCTGTGTGCCGGTTTCCTAGGTGCGACGGCGGACCTTCTAGCCGAAATTAAAACTAGCCTTGCATTCCCGGTGATGTCTTCTTTGTAGTAGGGATCTTGGGAGTGTGGTGGCGTTCCTTGGGGTCTTCGATGGCGCAACCCGATGGATCTGCCTCGGGGGGTGCCACCTCCCGGGAAGGGTCTGTGAGAGGGGAGCTGTGAGATTAGCCCTGGTGCGTTGCAGTCCCTTGGACGTGGCTGTAGCAATGGTGTAGAGTGTGGTTTTCCGGCCCCTCTTGGCGGAGCTTCTCGCCCCGCGGCTTCGCCTTGGCCCTTCGGGGTAGTTGTAAACGCAACGGAGTTGCATATGTAGGCTGGGGTGTCCGGCTTTGTCCTGTCCCTATCTAAGAGGTTGAAACGTCGAGAAACTGAAAGTCTTTAAACTTTTTCCCATTTCAAAGTGTACTTGCAAACGTGTGGCCTCCATCTTGCCGGCCTCCTCGACGCTGATTGGTTACCCAAATCACATGACTTGGTGCTAACTCATCTTGGGTACACTACATCGACGTACTTTTACACAGAGTGATACTTCCGCGTATGCGCACGGGACTACTGAACACCTTGTCATCACTTACGTAACCGACCCGTGGCGCCCTTCTATTGGAGGCTGGCACCGCGTAGGTCAGTGTAACCATCGTCATAGCCTCGAACGGGGCATGCGCCGGGACTTAAGCTCAAGAGTCAACTATAGGCCCACATTAACTTTTTAATCTGTGATTATTTTTTGGATAATTAGACTCTAAATTACATCTCAAGACTATTTTCAGACTTTTCCCGGAATTATGCCCAAGAGGCTTCAGTTGCTTCCTTACTCTGACCTCGAGGTTACTCTTACCTCTCCTGAGAACAAGATCAGTCTCGGGATCGAGGACGAACTGAGTCTTGACTTTTTCTTAACTAGATTGGTATCCGTTATGGTTTTGACTGTGTTGGTTTTAATTGTAATTGGAGGATTATTAGGATTATAATCTATATCTGTTGATATTTTATAGATTTTAAACTTTGGAATTTCTATTTATCTATGTCTTAAATCTTCTTTTTAGTATTTCTTTGATTTATATGTCTTTATACCATTATATATTATAACTTATTAGTGTTAATAGTGTATGACCTATTTCGAACATTGCTGGGATATTAATATATTTGGCGAAATAGCATACAGTTATGCCCTCGGATACAGAGACGGAGGAGGAGAGAGGATAGATCTGATATTACAGAACTTGTTGATAAAATAGTCTTGGTATGCATGCAACTAGAGGCCCTCTTTCTTAACTCTGAAAATAAAATAACCGAGCTAGAGGATTTAATTAAAAGTAAGGAAAATAAAATCTTAGAACTTGAGTCTAAACTGCAAAACAGTAATGTAACGTTGGAAGATATTGATAAAAAGCTACAGGAATTTGTTGATACTTATAAAAGTAATCTTTTACAAATGGCGGAGATATTAGATCAGAATACAGGGGGGGACATTGAAGATAAGAATAGTCATGCTAAAAAAGCTTCCAAAGACGAGTCGCCGGTACTAGTTATAGATACAAATGAGGAGTCCACGGCCCTTTCATATAGGGATGCCTCAATGACAGCAGCCCCAGAGCTGGATTTTCCCAAACCCTCAGACGTAGTCATCCCCAGGGCCAACAGAATCATTGTAAAAATGCCAAACACTGATAACCTAGAAAAATTAAAAAACTTAATCGATAATGACCCTAACTTGGGTAAATTAGCCCAAACAAAAATTTCAAAGATCAGAAAGCGACGCCTTATTTTATTTGGTATACCGGATTCTGTTACAGATGAGGACTTCAAAAGTGAATTGGAGGCCCTGGGGGAGACTATGGGAAAACCAGTGGACATAGTCAAATCTTTTAAAAATGGTAAAAAAGTTAATAATGTAAAGAATATTATCATTGATGTAGAATCTAAAGTTGCTGAGAATTTACTCAGATTGTGTAAATTTTTTTATTAACTTTAATGGGGTAAGTATACAAAAATATGTCAATATAATCAGATGTTATAAATGCCAGCGGTTCGGACACGCGGCACATAGCTGTATGCATGACGTTGTCTGCGCCACATGTGCTGGGGAACACGACACGAGACAGTGTAGCAGTAATCCCGGCACCCCTTGGCGTGCGCACTGGCGTACGCCTTGGCTTTGCAGCCTTAACCCTCGCGGCGGCTGGGTGTTGGTTCCTCCCTGTCCCTATCCTCCGTAGAGGCTGGTTGAATTAGTTAAACCGTTCAAAAACAGTAAAAAAGTTTCGGATTTCAAAAACTATATTATAGATGTCGATACCCAAGTGGCCGACAAACTTTTACATCTTAATAAATTCGTTCTTAATAGCAGAATCAGAATTCAACGCCATATAACCATAATAAGATGTTTCAAGTGCCAGCGGTTTGGTCACGCGGCCCACAGTTGCAAACAAAAGACCATATGTGCCTTCTGTGCGGGGAACCATGAAACCCGCCAGTGCACCAGCGTAGAGGAAAAATGTATTAATTGCCTCGCTTATACTAATAAAGACGGTAAACCTTTCTATAACATCAAACATAGTGCGAGCTCGGACAATTGCCCGTCTCTGCAGGAATACAAAGAGTCTAAACTAAAGCCAAATAACTCATAAAATAGACAACCATAAAATTCTACAAATCAATCTAAATAACTGCAGAGCCGCAACTGGTGCACTGGCTAACTTTGCTCTCACTAACAATATTGATATCATATTATTTCAAGATATATACAAAAAGAAAGGGGAAGCTGTTGGTTTTTCCGCACAGTGGAAACTGTTTACTTCGCCGACCAAATCGGCTGGCATCTTTGTCCTCAATAGTTCCCTTCTTTGCCTACAAAAAGCTCAATATAAAAATTCAGTTATTATTAATATTCAGACCAGTTCAGGTGGCATCAATATTGGCTCCATCTACTCGTCCCCCTCTTCTGATTTGGAAACGGACATAAACTGTTGGGCAGGGGAAATGAGAGATCTAGACATTGTAATGGCAGGGGACTATAACGCCAAGAGTAGAACATGGGGCTACTCTAGAGCGGACGGGAGAGGGGACATCATCTTAGACATGTGCGTTGCGTTTGATTACTCTATTATCAATAACCCAAATGATCACCCCACCTATCACCTTCAGGGAAGGTACGGCTGCCCTGACTTGACCATTGCCTCTGCCACAATTATAGTTTGGTTTGGTTTGAATTATCGTCGCACTAGAGCTACACGAGGGCTATTATAGACCGCGTGTCCAATTGGAGAGTCGATCTGACGGAGAGTTGCTCGGACCATAGATATGTTTTATTTGACCTACAAGATACGATCAGTCTGGACACCTCCGTCAGATATGACTTTAAAAACAATAACAATAAATCTAAATTTAACTTCCGTATAATCAATCTTGGACATAAACTAAATCCTATAATAAACAACTGTAACTCTGTTCAAGAGATAGACAATATGATGGAATTATTTTACAATGATATCTCTACAATCTGCAATAAAAAATTTTAAAAAGAAAAAAAAAGGGGCAGACCGGCCAAGCTGAGATGGTGGAGTGGGGTCATCAGAGCCCAAAGAAGTAAGGTCGGGGCGCTATACAGAAAAATTAAACGTAATCCGAACAATATCCACTTAAAACCCATATACTACAAAGAAAAAGCCAAATACAAAAATATGATCAACGAAGCAAAAATCAATAGCTGGAGAAACTATTGCAATAATAATATCAAAGATTTTTCCAAATTGTTCGTTATCATTAAATCGAAAAATAGTTCATTTAATAGTGCCCCGACGGCTTTAGAGGGATCAAATCTAACTACTACCTATACTGATATCAAAAACCAAGCAAATGCCCATTTTTCCCTAACCGATATTATTACGACAGAGGAGGCCAAGGAGCCGGAGAACAACTTTATCCCAATTAACCTTTCTGAAATAACATATGCAATTCAAAATCAAAGAAAGGATAAATTTCCTGGCTCTGATGGCCTCGGACCTGATTTCGTACGGATGCTTTTTGATCTCATTCGACTTTTTCCTTAACTTATTCAATAAACTGATCGGGAGGGGTTATTTAACAAAAATATGGAAGACGGCTAAGGTCGTCTTCTTCCTTAAAAAGGGGAAAGATCCCAGGTCTGCACGGTCTTATCGCCCCGTTTGTCTTCTCCAATCAATAAGTAAAATTTTCGAAAAAATCATTAACAATAGACTAAATTACTACCTCGAAAACAATAATAAACTTAACAACAATCAATTCGGTTTTCGGGAGGGGCTCAACACTACAATCTGTATCGACAAACTTTTATCATCAATTCTCCATAGAAAAACCATATATAAATACACACCTCTTATTTGTTTTGATTTTTCCGGGGCATTTGACTGTGTGGGATGGGATCTAATCAAAAACAACCTCCATAAACTGGGAGTCCCCCTCTCGATCTGAAATCTTCTTAATAGTTACCTAACAAACAGGAGGATCGGCGTGACTGGGGACAGCACTCAATCATTTTACATTGACAAGGGATGCCCTCAGGGCTCCTGCCTGGGGCCCACACTTTGGAACATAGTGGCTAACGACCTCCTCGATGATTTTATCGGGGAGGACGCCGAGATTCTGGCATACGCAGATGATTTCTGCCTTCTTTTCTCGTGTGGGTCCCGGGATGCCATCAAAAAAATTGGGGGCAAACTTGTCAAAAAATTTATCAATAGGATTGAGTCCCTAGGATGGCAGGTCTCCCACGACAAAACCATTGCAATGATTTTCGGTAAAGACCTTTCTAAAAGATACCCAGTCATTAAAATTAACAATAGATCAATTAAATTCCAGGATCATATTAAATACCTAGGAATTACAATAGACAATCTTCTTACTTTTACGCATCACCTAGCAAATCTTAAAGAAGATATCATTAACTATAATACCAGGCTTCGTAGGGTGGGAAACAAATACTGGGGAGTGACTACCGAGATGATGAAAATATGATATTGTGCCGTCATCGAACCCAGACTTTCCTACTCCTGCGAGGTCTGGTACCCAAGACTCAATTGCCATGGCATCCGCCGGATCAGGTCCATTCAAAGACTCTGTCTTATAAAAAATTCTTAAGTGTTACAGTTCAGTATCGAACGCGGCGCTATATGCCTTATCGGGTATTCCCCGTATCGACCTAATCTTTAATTTAAAAACACAAATTTTCGATGTAAAATACCGAAATAAATCCATTTATATTGACAATAGATGTATAGCTGGCAGTGACATCGAACCCAAAAATCTCAAACGAGAAATTGATCCTAGTGTGGTCCCGACCTCCTTCAACTTAAGTACAACAGATTTTGATACTTCCAATCCCCCGAGAGCCCCATCTGGTCTTACTGCCTTCACAGATGGGAGCAAAACCGAGGAAGGGGTTGGGGCCGCACTGGTTATATACGATAGGGGTAAGATGTTGCTGTCAGAAATGATTAAACTCGGTAAATGTAATACAGTTTTCCAGACGGAGGCCTTTGCCATCTATAAAACCATTGAATGTGTCAGAATATTAAATATTACGCAACGCTTTTTTTATTCCTTTCGTCTCCGTTGTATTTGTGTCTGGCGCCTGTGTCATGGGACCGCCAGGTGTCGTTGTAATGTAGATGTATTATTAGCGAGAAGATTCGTTATATTTTGTATTTTGAATTCGGCGGAGCACGTTGGTTGCTTTTTGGCCGCTCTAATAAAATTTAATTTGTACAACTTGTTAAAGTTTTGATTTATGATGCTGATCAGAATGGTTCTCAGGCTCGACCTTTGACAGTATAGATATATATTCAGATAGCATGTCCTCGGTGGTGGCGTCCAAAACTCTCTACCCGAAGTCGCCCATCATTAAATCCCTACGAGATCTATGCGCCAACACAAACAAAATCATCAATCTACACTGGATCAAGGCACATGTGGGATACTTCGGGAACGAGGTAGCGGACTCACTAGCCGGGGACGCTGTCGAGCTGGGGATCCCTAGAAACATCAGAATTCCTGCCTCCTTCATTAAGAAATGTTTGAAGGAGGCTCTAATCAAACTCAGGCAGGAGGAATGGGATTCGGCAGACAAGGGCAGAAACGTATACGATATCTTTAAAACTGTTTCCTTTAAAATTATATTTAAACATAGTGTCCTCATTTACTTTATTACCGGTCATGGGAGTTTTCCCACATACGTACATCGAATTGGCAAACGCGACAGCCCAAACTGCGTCAAAGACATATGTATCATATAATTGTCATTCATTTGACTTGAAATGTAACTAGCCGATTATTGTATATATATTCTTATATATTTCTTTTAGTGTCTTGTATTGTCATATCTTGTTCGTATTTATATTTCGTCTGTTTGTATTTATTCTTGTTTTGGTGTTCTAACTAATTTTTTTTTCATTTCAGTTGGGCTAAGCCCTTTAACATTGAATTGTTCTCAACGGCAAGATTTTAAACTCTTTTTCAGATGGGCATTGCCCTTGTTTTCTAGGGGCAAAGGCCCGAAGAACTTGTATTAGATTGTTATTTTGATCTATAATAAAGTGAGGGTCTTCTGACTCGCTGGCTCTTCGGGGCCTGCTCTCCTGGCCGTGGCTCCGCTGGGTGGTGGATAGCACTTCCGGCACACCAATGATAGAGATGCTATAAACCCGCTTGCGGGTTGGCCGTGTGCCCGGCCACCACTGTCCCTAATCCCTTGCAAGCACGACGTCACCTGTGCTAATTGTGCTGGATCCCATTACATGAGGCAATGCTCCGGTGGCGAACAAAGATGTTGCAATTGCTCTTCCGTCAAAGACAAAAAGGGTAAACATAAATACAATACAAGACATCCTGCTAGCTCAAACACCTGCCATTTATGCAGGATTATAAACTATATATTCTCACTAATTAACATTCTAGTATAAATTATGAATATTACAACTAAATTATCTGTTTTACAAATCAATCTTAATAACTGTCGTGCAGCCACCGGAGCCCTCGTTGATTTTGCAACAACGAATAACATCGATCTTATCATATATCAAGATATATATCGCAAAAATGATCAGGTAGTGGGTTATCCGGCTCAATGGCAGCTTTTCAACTCCGAGACCAGATCCTCTAGCATATTTGTTTTAAATAATACTCTTCTCTGTCTGGAAAAATTTAAATTCCTAAACTCCGTCATAATTAATATAGAAACCAGCTCCGGGAGCTTTATGCTGGGCTCCCTGTATTCTCCTCCCTCCTCAGACTTCAATGATGATATATATTGCTGGGCCGAGTCCCTTAAGGATACAGATCTGGTCATTGCTGGCGACTTTAACGCTAAGAGCGGAGTGTGGGGATATGGCAGATCAGACGGGAGAGGGGATGTTATTTTGGACATCAGCGCCGCGTTTGATTATAGAATTTTAAACGATCCGACTGATCATCCCACCTACCACCTTCAGGGAAGATATGGCTGCCCTGATCTAACAATAGCCTCCAATACATTCTTTAATCGAATTTCAAACTGGAGAGTGGATCTGACGGAGAGTTTCTCGGATCATCGTTATGTCTTATTTGATATTACAGAGGAGTTTACTCCGAGCACCTCCGTCGGCTTTAACTTCAGACACTTTAATAGATCAAAACTTGAGAAATATCTAAAAAACTTACAAACTACTCTGATTCCACAAATTCAAAATTGTAAAACCACAATAGACATTGACAATCTACTAGATGAGTTTTATATAAAAATCTCCGAAATTTGTAATAGAGTTTTTTTAAAAAAAAGAAAAAGGGTGGCAGCGTCAAACTGAGGTGGTGGAACGGAAAACTAAGAACCCAAAGGAGCAAGGTGGGGGGCCTTATATAAAAAAACTTAAGAAGAATCCTAACAATAATACGATAAAAACTCAATATTATAAAGAAAAAGCAAATTACAAAATTATGATCAATAATGCCAAACATAATAGCTGGAAAAATTACTGTGATAATCATAATGAAAAATTTGGTAACCTTTTTAAAATCTTCAAAGGCACTACTTTTAACCCAAATTCTGTCCCCACCGCTCTGGAGGGCACCGATTTGCTATCCACATACACAGATAACTTAATTAATCTGGTGAGACACCACTTCAATATTATTGACAGGGTCTCAGAGGAATTGGCGTCGGAGCCGGATATTAATATTACAGAAATATCTCATGCAAAAATCTATGAGGCTATAAACAGCCAAAATAGAAACAAAGCTCCCGGCTTGGACGGCCTTGGGCCTGAGTTCGTCAAACTACTATATTTCTATATCCCGGACTTCATTCATACATTATTCAATAAACTCTTCGGGATGGGCTACTTCCCTGCTGCATGGAAAACCGCCAAAAGTTATCTTCTTTTATAAAAATGGAAAGGATCCCAGGTCGCCGCGGTCATATCGCCCCGTCTGCTTGCTACAAACCATTAGTAAATCTTTTGAAAAAATTATTAACAATCGTCTTAACTTTTATCTAGAATACAACAATAAACTTAATGACAATCAGTATGGGTTCAGAGAGGGAAAAAGTACAACATTATGCATTGATAAGCTACTTACAACTATAATTAATAGAAATAACCAATATAAATACACAGCGTTAATATGTTTTGATTTTACTGGGGCTTTTGACTGCGTCGACTGGGATCTCATTAGGATCAACCTGATAAGACTGGGAGTGCCCATCTCGTTGAGAAATATTTTTTCCAGCTATCTGACTAACAAGGGAATCTGTATTTCTGGGGGCGAAAAAGCTAAGTTCCAAATAGGAAAAGGCTGCCCACAAGGTTCTTGCCTAGGTCCCACCCTTTGGAATCTAATTGCAGACGACCTCTTGAACGAATTTCAGAGGGAACATGCGGACATTTTGGCCTATGCTGACGATTTTTGTCTGGTTTTTTCGGGTGGGTCCAGAGAGGCAATTGAAATAGTGGGCAGTGAAATAGTTCAAAGATTTTGGAACAAAAGCTTGAGCCTTGGATTGCAGGTTTCCCTGGAGAAAACATTTGGGATGATTTTCGGCGGGGATCTTTCCCGCCGTAATCCGATAATAAAGATAAATAATAGATCTATCAGAATCCGGGATAAGCTAAAATATCTGAGCTTAATTATTGATAATAGAATGCCCTTTACTCAACACCTACATCATTTAAAAGAACAAATTATACAATATAATACCAGACTTTGCAGGGTGGGAAATAAATATTGTGGCGTTTCTTCGGAACTTATGAGAACCTGGTACCTTTCGGTGATTGAGCCCAAGATTTCCTACGCCTGCGAGGTCTGGTTCAACAGATTAAACTGCCACGGAATCAGAAAACTCAGGTCCATTCAGAGGCTCTGTCTAGTTTAAATTCTCAAATGCTATAATTCTACCTCGAACGTGGCGCTGTGTGTCCTGGCAGGAGTCCCCCCCCCATTGATTATACTTTAGATTACAGATCACAGATCTTTAAACTGAAACATAAAAATATCTCATTATATATCGATAATAACTACATCTCCGCGGGCGATCTCGAAACCACAAACATGAAAAAAGATATAAATCCAACACTGTCTAAGACTGCCCTACACCTAGGTGATCCATGCTCAAGGAGGCTACCGTCCGAATTAACAGCTTTCATGGACGGGAGCAAGACTGAAGATGGTATGGGGGCAGGATTGATCGTGTTTCATGAGGGTAAGAGATTGCTGGTGGAGATGATCAAACTCAACAATAATAACACTGTTTTCCAGGCGGAGGCAATAGCTATCCACAGGACGGTCGAATGGTTTGCTAATTCAGGTCATAACTCCATAAACATCCACTCTGATAGCATGTCCTGGGTGGTGGCGTTGAGGTCTCTATACCCGAAATCCCCGATAATAAATTCTATACAGTCCATGTGCAAAAACTCAAATAAGTTGGTTCATTTATACTGGATTAAAGCGCACGTTGGGATCTTCGGGAACGAGGCTGCAGACGCCATCGCGGGAGCTGCACTTGACCTTGGATACGACCGTCCTGTCAAACTTCCATGGTCATATCCCAAAAAGATCCTCAAGGGAATGATCATCCGAAAATGCCAAGGGGAATGGGAGTCAGCGGATAAGGGCAGATTGGCTTTCAATGTATGCAATAAAGTATCCAATAAGCTCATGTTCAAAAACCATGTTCTTCTTAATTTCATTACTGACCATGGGAGCTTTCCATCGTTCCTACACAAAATCGGGGAAAAAGATAGTGCTGGAAAGAAAATAGATAGTCCAAACTGCAGATGCGGCGGGGAGGGCACTCCGGAGCACTTCCTGACCGTATCGTGCTCTTACATAAGAACTTACATAAAAATGAGAACGGTGGAGACCCCCATGGCCTATTATAAGAGAATAGACAATAGCAATTTTCTCATCAAAAAAGTTAAAACAATTTATAATACCTTAAATAAAGATTATTCATTTATCAAAAGCTCTGTCTAGGACTCCCATAGTATCTCTCAGTCTCCGCCTGGATAATAATTCTTTTCTGGGTACTCTTGTTTATAGATTTTTTCTCCCAACAGTAATTACTTTATTTCTCTCTGATGCTTTGTTTAGGGGGATGCCTGTCTCTTTTATATTAGTTCTTTTTTGCTCTCTCCCGTCAATATATTATGAGTAGTCGGGACTCTGGCCCAACAAGTCAATTTGTAAATAGTTTTTGTGTAGTCTATCTGGGGGGATACTGAATTGCTGGCGATCAAATATTGTTTGTTTCTGCCTAATTGTCACGCTTGTTCTCCTCTGATGCTATTACCTTGAATGTGTTTTGAGTTCATGTGTTTCATTGAATGAGGTTACTCAGTAGTTCATGTCATTTGCACTTTCTATAGTTTTATATTCTCATGTATACATAACTCATTCTTAGTTTTATGTTCCTTGTTCTGTTCATTAGGTTTTATGTTCTAGTTACTTGTTTTGACATATCGCACACCTAGATCTAAAGGGAGCTAACTCAAAAATGTCAATTTTTGAGTTATGCACACCATCAAATTTCTTATTTCAATACCTACCGACTAATAAAACATATTTTTAATAATAATAATTAATCGACGCTGGATGGCTACAAATGTCCCTTTTCTTGAAGTAGCAGGCCTCGCTCCCCCTCCACCGAAACAGGACCATCTCCAGTTGCAATCAGTATCACAAGCTGATAGCACGTTGGCCATCGTAAACAAACTGGAGTTATTTTACGTTGCAGCCATGTTGTCAAAATTTGAAGCAGTATTATTTTGACTTCTCGCAATTTTGATGGTTAGCGCTGAGTAATTTAATACAACATTCTGAGTTGAACCAGTATTGCTGGCTGGGTGAGTAAATTTTTCATTTTTATTTAGAATTGTTACCGTATTGTTGAAACATTTTTGAATTTGTAGTTGAGTCTGTTTAGTTGAGTCATTTTTGAAACTCTTATATTTCTTTAAAAAACAAATTAAATTTATTTTTTCGCTATATGCGATTGGAGTCTTTTCATCTGAATATAATTTTATTTTTATCCTAGCAATTACATAGTTTGTTCTTTTTTACTGATCAATTTTTGAGTTAGATCTCTTTAGATGGGCTCCACCAAGTCTAATTTTACAACATCGCTAATGAGATCGAAAACTTTATATTTATGACTTTTTAAATCTATTTGACGCACAGGATCTTATAATTTAGTGAAATACACATTTTCTATTTCCGGCAAACACTGAAACGTGGACGGTTTTAATGAATATGGAATTAGAAAGGAAGGGAGAAATTCAATATCACTCTCATTATTATTTAATGAACATGCAACTCTGGAAGATGACTTGAAGAAGACAAATTAGTGATGAAGTCTCATCTATAGAAACTCATGTTGCTTTATCCATTGATGATGACTCTATTCCGAACACGTTTAAACAACAAAAGACTGGTGCACCAAACTATTCTATTTCACCAATCCGAAGCGATGAAAGTGATATTGACGACTCCGATGAGGATCCTAATTTCCGATTGGTTCACAAAAGTAAGACCCCATCGTACCTCCTATTGCATCGTTGACTTTGTCAAGCAGTAGCAGTTCGAGTTCATCAAAATCTAATAGTTCGTCGGACACAGAAGATGATAGTGAGCAAGTAGACCCTCAAAATGCTACGGTTGCTGTAAATAAGTCCTCCGTGGAGAGAGAAGAAAAGCGTATAAAGAGAATGCGTAAACCAGCTAAATGGATCTTGAAAGTCGCAAATGTGCTAAGAAATTCTGGTAAAGCCTACCAGTCTTAGTCGAAATCAAAGAAACAAGTGCCACTGAGAAAAGTTGGACCGCCCTGTGGAGAAAAATGACGGCTAAAATGCAAAGAGAAGATCGATGAAATGTCTAGGCAGCAGCTCTGATGTATTTTACTGACTCAGCAAGCTTGAAAGACAGAATTCGTAGTACGACACTCTCAACAAATAAAGCCTAAATACCGATACTCAAGCACACAAGATTTTAGAGCGCTTAACGCCGCCTTTTATTTTGAGGTTAATGGATCCAAAATTAAAGTATGCATGCCATTTTTCAAACCCACTCTTAGCTTTAGCTACAGAGCCATAAAAATAGCACTTTCCAAGAAAACGGAATCAGGAGTTAATGAAGCCGACTTTTGAGGAAAACGCGACCATCATCCAACTATTGACATACAAATTAAACAGTGTTATAGTTTTATAAATTATATTCCAAGGATTGAATATCACTACTTGAGAGCTCTAACAGCCACAGAATTTATTTCAAGTGACAAATCATTGACCGATATCTACAGAGATTATAAATGACTTCGTGAAGGGGATGGGTTACTTGTAGCCACGTCTTCCACATTCAACAACATATTCAACACCGAATTTCTTTTTTCGTACTGAAAAAAGGTCAATGCTATCTCTGCGAAAGGTACAAGAACTCAGACGCAGAAGGAAAGCGAACGTTAAGCCAACAATATGAGCAGCATTTGCAAGAAAAAAACTTTGGCAAGAATTGAAACGGAAAATGACAAGAATATGACAGATGTCCCGTCACAGCAGTTTATGCCTTACAAGTCATATTTCAGATTACCAAGAGACAAATGTCCCTATTCTTTTATAATTCCAGAATCAACTGCCTCAATTTGACTGTCAGTGATTTAAGGACAAAAGATGTCGTGAGCTACTTTTGGGACGAAACCGAAGGCTATCTAATACTAAAAATTAACTTTATTAATAATTATATTGATTGATTTAAGTCTTTCTAGTGTTTTCTTGCTAATTTATTTTCCAATATATTCCTACTGCTGGTCCGCAGACCACTCTATGAATTGCACTAATTATAAATAATACTAAATACTATTACATTTTAAATTTATGTTGCCTCTTCAAAAGGGAGCCAACTCAAAACTAAATTCACCAACAAGGGCTCAACTCAAAATAATGAAACAAATATACAAACATTTTTAAGCAATAGGGAAATAACTACGAAAGTCTAATTTTTAGCCCCAAAACATGATGAAAACACAAGATTCCTACAATATCTTTCTTCTAGTTGCATATTCTAAACATGCCATTTATAAAGAAAACTCCTGCAGTTCACAGGGTTGCAGTTCCACTCCTGCAGTTCACAGTTTTTCGCCTTTTCTGAAAAAAGTGCTTTTTTGAGTTAATACCTGTTTACATATAGGTGTGCGATATGTCTTTTATTGTGGTTTACTATTTGGCTGCCTGTGATAACTTGAGCTAAAATATGTCTTTACAATGTTTTATTATAATATTTTTGCTTGTAAATTTCTTATATAGTATACAGGTGGCCACGGTGCTTTTGCTTGTATCTGTTATTTTGTGATATTTACTTTAAATAAAATGACGCCATGCGCTTGTGCGGCACCTCTTGTGCCTCCTCGCTTTGTCGGATTGGTGTCTGGCTCGGTGGGGCCTTCGCCCGCCTGCTGGTCTTTCTGGTCCGCTTCCCTGGCTGCGGCTTCGCTGGTGGTTTGATGGTGTATTCCGACGCCCCTTGGTTCTTTCCTTGGTCTTGGTGGTCCTATTATTGGTGGCCGGACGTTCGGTGACTTCTGTCCCTATTCCTTAAACACCGACATAGCCGGAAACACCGTTTAATATTGTTTGGAATTCCAGATGATGTTGCGGATACCGATTTTAAAGCAGAGGTTGAGGCCCTGGGGGAAACCATGAGACGTCCCATTTCAATATTTAAAAATTTCAAAAATGATAAAATTGTTACTAAAACTAAGAATTATATTATAGAGGTGGATTCACAAGTTGCAGATAATCTCCTGGCTCTATCTAAATTTGTGCTTAATTTTAACAGAATTCGCATAAGACGTTATTTCAACACACTTAGATGCTTCAAGTGCCATGGGTTCGCGCACGCGGCTCATAATTGTAACTATGATCTTACCTGTGCTAAATGTGCAGGGCATCATGACACAAGACAATGCGACAGTAGGGTGGAAAAGTGCGCTAACTGTTTACGTAATAAAAAAAGGAGGAAACAGATTTACTATCACCATCATCGCGCGGACTCTAAACTCTGTAATTCGTATTTGGAATACAAACATTATACTATATCCCATTATGAATAGACAAACTACAGTAAATGGAATTAAAGTTCTGCAAATCAATCTGAATAACTGTAGGGCCGCTACTGCCGCATTGGTCAATTTCTCGATTGAGAATAATGCAATTAGAGATGCAATTTTATACCAAGATATATATATGAGAGACAAAACTGTTGTGGGAATTCCCACATTGTGGAGACACTTTGAGTCGTGGGCCGGATCATCTGGTATCTTGGTGCTTAATTCTAATCTCTTGTGCTTGGAAAAATATAAATTCGAAAACTCCATATTTATTAATATTCAGACCGAAACCGGGATGTTTCTACTGGGATCCCTTTATTCTTCACCCTCCTCGTCATTAGACGAGGACGTTGAATGTTGGGCTACAGAATTATGGAATAAGGAGGTCGTTGTCGCAAAAAGCAGGCTATTACAAGTACTTCGTTGTTATAAGTGAAAGAGATACGGCCACACGGCGTACAGTTGCCGACATGAGGCCTGCTGTGCAATTTGCACTAAAAACCATGAAACACAAACTTGTACCAGCACCATCGAAAGATGCATAAACTGCATGGACGACGTTGATGACCAGGGGAAATATAGACATAACATTAAACATCGTGCTGATTCGAAACTCTGTAGAAACTTTATTAACTACAAGAACCATATTTTAAATCAAAATGATTAATCAGCAGCAATCCTCCCGAGTCATCAAGGTCGTCCAAATCAACTTGAACAACTGCAGGGCAGCAACCGGTGCTCTGGTAAATTTTACTGTAGAAAATTCGATCGACATTATCTTGTACCAGGAATACAGAAAAAACAAATCAGTTGTCGGGTACCCGGCCGAATGGAGGCACTTTGCGTCGCTGGCCGGATCGTCTGGTATCTCTGTCATAAATAGTAGCCTCCTATGCCTAGAAAAACTCAAATTTGATAATTCTGTTTTTATAAATGTGCAAACTAACCTAGGCTGTATTCTAATCGAATCTCTATACTCTTCACCTTCATCTTAGCTTGAGGACGATGTTAGACAATAGGCAGGTAAGATCTGGGACCTAGATGCCGTCATTGCCGGAGACTTCAATGCCAAAAGCAGAATCTGGGGTTACAATCGCACGGACTCAAGGGGTAATCTTATCATAGATTTATGCGCCAAGTTGGACTTTAAAATTATGAATAATAGTAGCAATCTCCCCACCTACCATCTTCAAGGACGCTATGGCTGCCCAGATCTCACTATCTCGACCAATCAGTTGTCGGACCGTGTCACGAATTGGAGGGTCGATCTGACGGAGAGCTGTTCAGACCACAGGTATGTTCTTTTTGACATCAACGAACAAGTAGCTGTGGATCTCTCCGTCAGATATGATTTCAAACATTATAGCAGAAATAAAGCGAAAAAGATATTTGCCAAATTGGATCACGATCTTTCCAATTTATTAACATCTTGTGACACGGTAGATCAAATGGATCGCTTTTTCGAGCATTTTTACAAGCAGTTGGATGACATATGCAGTAAACTTTTTAGAAAGAGGAAAACGGGGGCCAGCGTTAAGTTGAGATGGTGGGGGGGATCTTAGATCCCAAAGGAGTAAGGTCGGAGCATTATATAAAAAATACAGAAAAAACAAGAATAATCTAAATATTAAGAGCTCTTACTACAAAGAAAAATCCAAATGCAAAATCATGATCAATAAGGCTAAAAATAATAGTTGGAAGAGCTTTTGTACCAATAATAATGAAAAATTTGGTTCCATCTTTAATCTTATTAAATCTGTTACACCCAAAACTCATAACTTTGTTTCGGCCTCTCTGGAGGGATCTGATCTTCTATCGAACTATTCTGATAACATTGGCAGTTTGATTGATTTTCATTTTTCGATCACCAATGCAGTTGCCTCTGAAGGCACGTAGGGCCCGGGTGACAGGATTGACCCCATAACTACGATGGAGATAAATGATGCGGTCCATAGCCAGAGCTTTGATAAGGCGCCCGGGCCGGACGGGCTTGGGTCGAGGTTTATTCGGATTCTCTTTAATTTTGCACAAAAATTAATCCTCAAACTATTCAATAAACTGTTCGGGACTGGGTACTTCCCTAAGGCTTGGAAAACTGCAAAGGCTATTTTCTTTTTAAAACCTGGAAAGGCGCCTGATCTGGCGGGATCATATCGCCCCGTCTGTCTTCTTCAAACTATCAGCAAAGTATTTGAAAAAATAATTAATAATCGTGTCTTAACTACTTCTTAGAAAATAACAACAAACTAAATATCAATCAATTTGGGTTTAGGGAGGGTTTCAATACTACGATTTGCATAAATAAACTCATCAATATAATAGAACAAAGAAAACTTTATTATCTTTATACAGTTATGATTGCTTTCGATTTCACCGGGGCGTTTGATTCCGCCAGCTGGGCGCTGATTAAAAAACAGCTAATCAGCGTGGGAGGACCCGTCCCGATCAGACAAATCCAATACAGTTATTTAACCAATAGGGGGATCTGCATTTCCTCGGGCGGACGGACTTCCAACTACTTAATCGACAGGGGATGTCCCCAGGGCTCTTGCCTTTGCCCTACTCGATGGAACTTAATTGCTAACATAATTCTTAATGAATTTTCTTATTCTGATGTAGAAGTAATCGCCTATGTGGACGATTTCAGCATGTTGTTCTCGGGTGGGCCCAGGGATGCCCTGGAGAAAGTGGGACAAAGTCTTGTGAATTGTTTAGTCAACGTCAGTAGCGCCCTAGGGCTGCGGATCTCCCGCGATAAAACAATAGCTATGATTTTCGGTGGAGATCTTTCTAGCCGCTACCCAATACTCAAACTCCTCAATAGATCCATAAGATTTAGAGACAATATTAAATACCAAGGAATTTATATAGATAATAGATTTACCTTTAACTATCATCTGGATTATTTTAGAGACAGAATTATCTCCTATAATACCAGGCTTTGCAGCACTGTTAAAAATTTCAGTTCAACATTGAACCAAAATTTGGTGCAAAATGAAGAACTTTCAGTAGTTGAACCATAAAATGGTTCAAAGTAGGTTGGAAAAAAAATAGGTTGCCTGCTTTCACGAAAAATTGGTTCAACCTAGTACGAAAATTTGGTTCAGGGTCTTCACCAACTGCAACCGTATAATATTTAACTGTTTACTCTAAAGCCGGCGCCATATTGAAATTGAATCTGACTACTGACTACGCTGTTTGAAATCAAAGTAAGTAAAATAGCTTATTATTTTTTAGCAACACCTTTCTATTTATCTTATATAGCATTAAATAGTACTGTGTATGTGTGACTATTGACCCCATGAAAGTAGTAGAATTTGAATTCTCGTGTACACATGCGTGTTGTTCCAACAGACTTGTTTACATATAGTTGCAGCACTTATTTGTAATATATATTTTTGTGTCTTATTAAAATTTAAGGATTGGTAAATTCTATTAAGCTGATGCTGCAGGGTATCGTACCCTTATTATTGCTGCAAAATCGCAGTAGTGGCCGTTATTTTTATAGTTCAGGGCGGATCAGTCAACCAAATCACGACGCTTCGTATTCTTGTTTACTGCGTAAATGTGCTTTAGATTCCGTTTTCTAGTGAGGAACAGATATCGGTCAATCAAACCTTTAGGTATTTTATTAAATTAAAGGTGGAAAGATGTTACTGTGCGATTTGCGACGTTATGACCTCAGGGTCCGCTACGTACGTCTTCCGAACTCCCTAATTAATAAATAAAGTATGCAAAAAAATAATATATGTATAGTAGTGTGCCGCGGTTAAATCGTATTTTATTTGTTTTCACATGAGATAACCTAATTTGGTTTTTGTTATCTTAAATTGGCCAACATGTTAAAAATATTCGACCGATGGTATGTTTGAACAATTGGCATCGGCTCATAAGTGCCATCGGTTGAGCTCTACTTGTTAATAAACATTGAGTCTGATATTTTGTTAAAAATTATACTTTTTCCTATTGACTTAAACGATTAATAGCTTGTCTGTCCAGATATTATATTAGTTACTGGTACTATAAAAATTACTGATATATCAATTGCTAAATGAAAAACAGGATGAATATTATTAGAGAACTTTCTACTGTTTTTTTTTCTTTCTTTTCACCATTTGAGTGAAGGGCTTTTGGTGGACTTATGCACCTTTATTACATAGTAATTCATGTGCAGGTTGACTAACATGAACTTTTGTATGCAGCTATGATATAATGGCCGGTCTGTTTATTGCCGAGCTTGAAAATTTAACGTAGTGATGCTATACCTTTCGAGTTGTAGAAAATATATATGATGTGGAATACTTACCATATTTGGGTTAACATTCCATATATTGTAGCCAGTGTAATGCAAATCTCCAAATTAAGAACGGCCATTATATCATAACTGTTCCCATTTCTCTATGAAATATAAAATTGTACTTGTCGGACGCTTGAAAGCAACTTGACTTACGCGGCTTTAGACAATCAGAAACGCTGAAAGTAAGTGTGGTGGTGTACTTCTTTTGTGCTGGGGCTGCTTTAGGTTGCGTCCCGTGGCTTTAGTAGAGATCGTTGCTTAGAGCTACGTGATGGCGTGATGCCCTGGAGCAGTCCCACGGAAACTAGCCAGATTGTATAGATGAGCATTCCTGCATTAGCTGTATTCTCATATTACTCTTGCATGTTTGTTTGCAGAACAAACAAATAGGAATTGTGAAGCAATTCCCTGGGGTTGACGAGGGGTAGCTAGCAAAGGGCTTTGCCCCCTAGTTTTAAATATAATATTATAGTAGCATTCTGATTTACTAATTTCTACATTCATTTTTTGTCAGACACCAAGTTTGCTGTAGCTGCTCACCAACATGCATATTCTCCTACATAGAAGTTTCTGCCATGGATTCCAGCCTAAGCCTTAGTAGAAGATTATAGAGGTGACTATTATTTTTTCTAAATATACTAAAAAAATTCCAATGAGACTGTCTTTTGGCAGTCCAGCCTTTGCAGACGGTACGAAATTGTCTGCACTGCGAGTTTTGAAACTTGGAAATCCTTCGACAATCAAATGTAAAAACTCGGCCCACTTAAAAAAAAAACATTGGTTGGGTCAAGTGTAGTAATTGCCGAGACAATCAGAAACGCTGAAAGTAAGTGTGGCGGTGTACTTCTCTTGTGCTGGGGCTGCTTCAGGTTGCATCCCGTGGTTGGGTGGCATTCCCGTCCCTTTGGTTTCGGAATGCTGCACTCTTCTCTGTAGCCTTGCAACCGC
This sequence comes from Hylyphantes graminicola, assembly GCA_023701765.1. Lineage (NCBI taxonomy): Eukaryota > Metazoa > Arthropoda > Arachnida > Araneae > Linyphiidae > Hylyphantes > Hylyphantes graminicola. The sequence continues at coordinate 1,014,068 of CM043123.1, forward strand.
TAACCAGGTTACACTGTTCTGGGTTCCAGGTCATTCAGGAATTCCAGGCAACGAGATGGCTGATGAACTGGCCAAGTCGGGTTCTAGACCTTATTTGTCGGTCCAGAGCCAGCTCTGGGTATTTCCAATGATATTATCAGAGGTACTGTCCTATCCATTTTCAGGGATCAACAGTACACCGATTGGCGTCGACTCACCAATCAAAGACAAGCCAGGGAACTTAACTCGGGTTGAACCAGCTCCCGTCACAAAGAGCTTCTCGGGCTTAGCCGTAACGGTATACGCAGGGCCGTAGGTTTACTCACTGGTCACTGCACCCTTAAAAGGCATCTTACCCTTATGAGGGTCCTCGATGACCCCACCTGCAGGGGCTGTAGAGACAAGGACGAAACGGCCACTCACATTCTCTGTGATTGCGAAAATTATGCAGCGCACAGATTTGAGCATTTGGGGCAACATTTGCTTGAGCCCTGGGAACTCCAGGATATTCCAATCAGATCCTTGCTGAATTTTGCTTCGGCAACACGGCTCTTCTTATAGGAGAGAGGGATTTATTTCTTGGGGACAGTACAATAGACCCCTGGTCGCAGTGCTTGGCTCTAACAGAGCCCCCCTCCAATGTCATAAGTCATACATAGTTCATGTACGGTGTATTTTTAACCAAATCTATGTATTGGGATACTTGACCCAAAACTAAAGCTTTAAATAATTTATATTTTACTTATGTTGCAGTTTTAAGGCTTCAGAAGAATACTATTATATAGAGTAATACTTATATTTGTAAGAATTGCCTGCATTTGCAAATCCATAAAGTGTTTTTAAAAGGTTACAAGCCAAAAGCTACAATTTTGGTCATGTGTCCCTGGTTCCCCTACTATATGAACACTCAGCTTCCACATAAAATATAACAACTTGAGTCATTAAAATGAAAGCGCCAAATCAGCATGTATTTCCATATTAAACTTTTGTACATCAAAACAACCTATTTTTCAATAGTTATCCGATATATGAAATTTGGGAAAATCCTACTTTGTGGTCCATCTACTTTTCCAGTTGGAAACTTCCTGAAAATCATAGGATTTCAAAATGGAGCACATTTTATTAGTTATTAAAGTTATTTCTTTGTTTTCCATATTAAAAAATTAACTCCTGTTCCTACTTGTTGAATCCCATCCTCGTGCGCATTTCATATTTACATAGTACATTTCTTCCTAATTAATACCTTACATAACTTAATCATACAGATTTTTCTCCATGTAATTTTCATAACTAATAAAAATGTGCACACTTAGGCATCTGTCCTATAAGTGTAAGTTCTATATAGAATAACTAAATAAAAATTAGTGCTCGAACTTTATCTCCAAAAGAATGTTTACATTTAGCTAAGAAGTTTCATTTTGTCCCAAAAAACCTAGGTCTTGCTTTCAAAGATCCTGGTTGTTCCTGGATATAAGTGAAATTTTATTATTTTAATACATAACACATAAATGAGTTTAATATGAGTTTTTCATGTATGTGGGTATAACTTGGGATTTTAAGAAACTACATAGTCACTTATAATGGCCATAACCTAATAATGGCCACTGATACACCAACAAGTCATGGAATGCAAGTTTCATGCTTCTATACATTTGAACCTAGTAGAATCTGAGTCATCAGCGTTGATTGTTTAAAAAACATAGCAATCGGTGCCAATTTTAACATACAGAAAAATCGGCCTTGCAAAACATAGGTATTCCAAACTTGAAAGCCTCGTAGCCTAGTTGGCCTCAATAAGATATATTTGTTCCACTTCAAGACAGATATCGGTCAATCAAAGTTTAGGTATTTTATTGTACTTTAAAGTTAGAAAGATGATGATTGCAACTAATGCAAATCTTTTTTTTTTACACCTGAGATTACTGAATTTTGTATTTTATTTATACTATCATAATCGGCCCATCGGCCAATTGATTTTTTCCCCATCGGTCAGGCCTAGAACCTATTTAGCACTAATGAAGCTTGCATATTTGGTCCCAAATTATCACAATTATATTGCATGTAGCTCATAATTTAGTCACATATTATCATTGTATTCTAACAATTTTGTTTGTTTTTCAGGATTTAGTCTCAACCTTCAGCCAAGAGGAGAATCTATTGCTAGCCTACCAGTTGTTATCAAGATAACCTAAGGATAGGATATAAATGGCTATTTCTTAATATGTGTAATTTGTTGTTAATAAAAACTAAGTTTTGGTATTACTGTTTTATACTGTGTATTGTAGAATATTACTTTTATTTCAAAGGCGTTGTGTTAGGTTTGATGAAGTAGTAAATGAAGAATTTACATGGTCAATAGTACAATTTAGAGAACCATAGGTAAATATAGATTTTAATTTCTAAGTCATTAAAACTCTAAGCATTTAAAAACTTAATTATAGTTAAAATAAGTTCATTTTTAAATAAAAAGAATTATTCTTGTGTTAGAAAAGGCAAAAACAGTGTCATCATTTAAGAAAAGGCTTTACTTAGTTCTTTTTTTTTTTACTTTTCAGTAAACTATTTTTAAATAAAAGTCCTGTAACTAAACATTGTAACTGTAAACTTACAGAAAACACAATTTTCTGAATTGCCACCATTAAAAATGCATGATATATATGATATAATCTTTAAACTCAACTCAAAGATTAAGAGATTAAAACCAAATGTTACGTTTTTATTACTCCTAATGTTAGAGAAAACTTAATCCGCAAATTCGTAACTCTAATTCGTAGAAAGTTCACAAACTTTCTAAGAATTAGAGTAACGAATTTGCGAAAATTTGTGGCTCAAGTTTTCTGACATTTGGAGTAATAAAAACGTAATATTTGGTTTTAATCTCTTACCAAATAATGGAGAAACTAAAACGTTAAATTTGGTTCAACCTCTCACCAAAATATGGGGAAACGAAAACGGGAAATTTGGTTCAACCTCTCGCCAAAATATGGGGAAACGAAATCGCAAAACTTGGTTCAACCTCTCGCCAAAATATGGGGAAACGAAAACGCGAAACTTGGTTCAACCTCTCGCCAAAATATGGGGAAACGAAAACGCAAAACTTGGTTCAACCTCTCGCCAAAATATGGGGAAACGAAAACGCGAAACTTGGTTCGACCTCACACCAAAAGTTGGTGCCCGCGGTTTCACCAATATATGGTGAAATGTAGTACCAAATGATGGTTGCAGCAAATTTGAACCATATTTTGGTTCAACCTTGAACTATTATTTTTAACAGTGAGGGTGGGCAATAAATACTGGGGATCCTCGACTGAGTTACTCAGACTTTGGTATCTAATAGTAATTGAACCCAGAACAGCCTACTCCTGCGAAGTCTGGTTTTCAAAACTTAACTGCCATGGAATCCGAAGGCTTCGGTCAATTCAGAGGCAATGTTTGGAGAAAAACCTATAGATCAGTTTCCAGCGTGGCGCTTTTCACTCTAGCAGGGATTCCCCCAATTGACCTGACCCTTAGCATGAGGACGAAAATCTTTGATGTCAAATACAAGGGGGTCTCGCTTTATATTGACGACAGATACATCTCCGTTGGGGACCTCGAACCTACGAATACAAAAAAGTGCATTGACTCCAGAATTGAGTCGGACAACCTCTCCGTCTGGACATTATAGGAGTGGTTAGCTCTGAGCTAATTGCTTTCACCGATGGAAGTAAATCAGACGGGGGGGTTGGAGCAGGCATTGTAGTTTATTAGGGGGGGGGAGAGGCTCTTGGTGGAGATCCTTTAGCTTGATCCTAATAATACTGTCTTTCAAGCGGAAGCTGCGGCTATTCTCTGGGTCTTCAAATGGTTCTCAACATCGACCTACAAGAGTATCAACATCTACTCCGACAGTATGTCCTCGGTGGTCGCTTCCGACACTCTCTATCCTAAGTCCCCAATAGTCAAAGACATTAAATACATATGTTCGGGTCTGATAAATAAAAAAGTTAATCTTTTATGGACCAAAGCTCACATTGGGGCTTTTGGAAATGAGGTGGCGGATGCGATCGCGGGGGCTGCTGTTGACCTGGGGAATGGCCATAATCTTGGCCTCCCTGTTTCCTATCTTAAAAGACTGAGGGACAGACTTTTGACCGATTGGCAGAGGGAGTGGGAGTCGGCAGATAAAGTCAGATTCACTTTCAATATTACCGGGTCCTCAGTCCGACTGGTTTGTACCTCCACAGAATTGTGATGTGTTTATTTCGATTTTATTACAGGGGGGGGGGGGGGGGGGCTTGGCCCTTATTGTACTTATCCCCTTTTTTTGTATTTTATCAATTTTTCTGGATGATTCTTTTATGATTGTGTTTTCTTCCTGTCTTGGTGGTCGCTTTATTCAGGTGGGCTTGGCCCTTTCGATTGGCTGGGCATGGCCCGAAATGCATGTAAATATGTTATACCCTTTCCATTTTGAATCCAAGCTTGGAAAGCATTTCCTCCCCCTTCCACGAGTGCGGTTTTCTTGGAACGGGGTGATTTATAGCTGTTTCGGTTTTTTCCCCACCCTACATGGGGAAATACTAACTGTTTTGATTGTAAACCTCAAGCGCGCTAGGACTAGATAAGCGATGTTCCCCCCTTTTCGTAGAAAACCCAGTGAAGGGATGGGGGAAGAGAGTCCTTTCGAAGCTTGGATTCAAAATGGAAAGGGTATAGTTGTTCATGTTTTATTCTATTATGTGTTTTACCTTTAACTCTCGCAATTTACGCTATATTTTCAGGTGGGCATGGTCCTTTCGATTTGTTGGGCTTGGCCCGAAAACCATTGTGAATATGTTGTTTGTTTTGTATTGTCTTGTAATGTTTCTTGTTTTTAAATAAAGTTCGGGGTCTTCTGACTCCGCGGGTTGGTCTGGTCCGCTCCCCTGGGTGCGGCTTCGCTTGTGATGGATGGAGAATCCCGGCACCCCTTGGCGTCCGCACTGGCGTACGCCTTGACCTTGGCAGCCTTAACCCTTGCAGCGGCTGGGTGTTGGTTCCTCCATGTCCCTATCCCTTGGTTTATCTAACTACATATTTGGCCCATCCCATATTATTTAAGTATGTCCGATTCTGAAGAAGATCCCGAACTTTTGACTCAAATAAGTAATCCAAAATTAAATGATAATACTAACATCATGGATATTTTAAGTCAAAATGAAACCCCAGATTCGGTCAATTTAGCTTCTAGAAACAACCCAAATGTGCTAGCCACCGCGACATCACCCTTTCTCTTGACCATGAAAGAGAACTCAGGGAAGTTTAGCAAGGTAGTCAAGAGGGAGTGTGAAGTGGGTAAAAGGATGTCGATTAAAACAGCTTCAGAATTGAATGAAATCAGCATGCAATTTTTCTTGGTTTGCTCTGATGCGGTGGCGGCACAGGTTGCGACTGCCAAACGACACAAAACCTTAGAAACCAAGATAAAATTATTCGAAGATGAAATAGACAAAAAAAAACCAGACAGTTTAACAGCATAGAAACGACCCTAAGGGAAATGTCTAAAAATTTGAAAACAGCTTTTAATGATTATGCTTAATTATTCAATACCCCTATTCCCCAAAAGAAAAAGGTTGAAGAGGATGTGCCCTCATTAATTATTGATACTTTAGAGGATGGGGGCGCTAAATCCTATAGGGATGCCCTCGTCTCGATGACTCCCGACTTAGGAAATCCCAAATTAGCAGACATCGTCATGCCACGCCCAAATAGAATCATTCTTAAAATGAAGTCCAAAGAACACTTGACAAACCTTCAAACCAAACTTCAAAGTAATGATAAATTGGGCAAAATGGCAGATACAAAAATAAGCAATAATAGAAAACAAAGATTAATATTCTTTGGTGTGCCCGAGTCGTACGACGAAACCTCATTTAAAGATGCACTCCTGAATCTAGAAGAGTTAGAAATTAAAGACTGTGAGACTATAAAAGTTTTTAAAAATACGAAAAATCATCAGATCTGCAAAATTTTATAGTGGGTGTAGACGCAAAATCGGAAGAAAATTTGATTAAAATTGCAAAAATAGTCATTAACTTCAATAGAATCAGGGTGCATCGTTACATTAACATCCAAAGGTGCTTTAAATGTCAGAGATTCGGGCACACCGTCTTCAAATGCAGGAAACCCCCCCACCTGCGCTGGCGTTGTGGACATCCACACGAAACTAGGCAGTGCACCAGTAAAAAAGTTAGCTGAATAAATTGTGAATTCAATAGCATGGGTTACGATATAGACCATAGGGCTGACTCAAAGGAGTGTCCGACTTTCAAAGATTATAAATTTCAGACTATAACCAAGAAAAATTAAAATGAATAATCATCCCACATCAACAAACTATATGATATTTTATTTTCATTGGGCTATTTCCCAATTTCGTGGAGGGGGCTGGGGAGCCCAGTCGGTTAAGCACTCGCTTAGCATGCGGAAGGTCCCAGGTTCGGGTCCGGGCATCGCCAAAATAGCTGCCGACCTATAAACGGCCCGTGCAGCCAAAAATGTCCGACGAATAATACCCCGTGTAAGGGAGTGCACGTTAAATTTCCTTCAAAGTCCTAACGCTGCGTACGATGTCGCCCTTAACGGTTGCGTTGGGTGCCTATTCAGGTGTTGGCTCGTCACCTGACTGTGGTTCTAAAATACGACGCCCGTCGCCAATAGCCCTCGTGTAGCTCTAGTGCGACGATAATTCAAAAAACCCAAAACCTAACCTAATTTCGTGGAAAGAAGCCAACGTAATTTTCTTCCTCAAGCCTGGAAAGGAGGCCTCCTTGGCACAGTCATATCGCCCCGTATGTCTCCTGCAGACGATAAGTAAAATTTGTGAGAAAATTATTAACAATAGGCTGAACTACATCCTCGAAAACAATAACCTTTTACACAATAATCAATATGGCTTCAGGGAGGGCAGGAATACGACCAAATGCATTGACAAAGTTATTTCTATCATTAACAACAGAAAATCCACATATGTCTACACCTCCCTGATAGCATTTGACTTTACAGGGGCTTTTGACTGTGCTGATTGGGACCTCCTTAAATCGATCTTATTCAATTTAAAAATTGACAAATACATGTTGTATCAGCGCCATCTATCGGCCACTTATTGAAACTCTGCCCTGAACCGCCATCTTTTTGTCACTAGTAAAGGCGGTAAGGGTGGAGAGAGGATGTAATTCTTCAGAGCTGCACTTCATTAAATGGATATTTCTACACTAAAGAGTTGCTTTCTTCTTTACTGCCCCTCCTCCTTACTAGACATGGGGCTCACCGCCGCATTGCCACCCGCCTCTCGTCGCAAAAATCGATATTTTTTTTTAAAAAAAAATTTAATTTAAACTTTTACAAAACAAAAGTTCTAGTCCCACGAGGTTCAGACATAAAGTTCCTCTCCACGGTGGGCAATCACGAACTCATGCACAAAAACGAACTTTTATCTACACTGCAATAAATCAGCGATGCCAAAATCGCCATCGTCACGAAAAAAGTGAAAACTCCCGCTTCAAAAAGAACTTCCTACGCCATCGTCAAGCGATTCCTTCTTCAGCCGCCAAGCCGAAGTCGCCATCGCAGTCGCCATCGTCGACCCCATCGTACAGTGGTATTTTTCCAGCCGTTAAGCAGAAGACGCCACCCGTGAGTCAGCCATCTTCAGCCGCTAAGCAGAAGACGACACACGACGACGAGGTCCACAGCACGTCAATCCGAAAAACAAAACTACCCTCCATAAAACGGAATACATCGTCTTCAGAGCACGTAAGAAATTCTACTACATCGCCGACGAAACAAAACCAAAATCGACCACAAAGGTAAAAGTTTTCTTATTTTTCTATTCAAGATGTATAAAAATACTAAAAAAGAAGATTTAGTGAAAGTTGCTTTTGAATTGGACATCGTACTTCCAGAAAATTCCACGTTAACTAAAATTAAAGAGCTAATTGAGTCCAGTGAGACCTACACGAAAGATAACGAATTCGTTAAAAATTTAATTGCACAAACGGTAGATGAAAGAAATGTTAAACTAGAAATCGAAAGAAATAAAGTAGAAGTTGAAAGAAATAAAGTAGAAGTCGAAAGAAATAAATTAGAAGTCGAAAAAGTAAAACTCGCACAAATCGAACGAAATATAGAACTAGCTTCCCTTCAAAACAATGCCGAAACTCAGCATAATATTTCGAAAAGTTCCGAAACCGATGATTCACCTAACATCGAAAATCTTATTCGTTCTGTTAAAACTCTTTCAATGCCAATCCCTAGCCGTCCAGAAAATTACAGCTTATTTTTCGCATCGTTAGAACGAGCATTTAATACGAAGAATATATCGGATGAGTTATTAAAGTCAGAAATACTTATAAATATGTTAGGCGAAAAAGCAAATCACATTTTATTAAGTATTTCGGATAATGATATCCAAGACTACGAAAAAGTCAAAAATACAGTGCTACGTCAGTTCCAACCAACCGCACAGGATTGCCTAATTAATTTTCGCCGTATGCAAAGACTCGCAGATGAGTCACACACGCAGTTTGCTTCACGATTGCAAACAACTTTCGCATATTATTGCAAGATTAGAAACGTCAGTGACTTTGATACTTTATGCCAATTAATGGTTTCAGATAAATTGTATTCTACACTTGACCGAGAGACTCAGTCATACATAGCTGTCACACAAGGCGAAGAATGGCTAAAGCCAAATGATCTTGCACAAAAAGTTGATATTTTTTATACCTCACAGCGTAAATCTCTAAGCGAAGTAAACCGTCGCCAACACAACAATAATACCTATCAACAACAACAAAACAACAGACCACCATACAATAATAGGCAACCATACAATAACTTTCGTAGACCACAAAATCAAAATTCCCGTGGAACAAATAATACTCGCTTCAATCAACGCAATGTAAACAACCAACGATCTGAAAACGAGTCACACGAGAATAACAGTCCAGTATTACAAATAGCTCCAACAACACCCAAACCACGTGATCACGGTTCCCTTCAATATGAAAATGTACTACTTAATAATAAAAATACGCGAGCTATTATTGACAGTGGATGCACTCATATTTGTGTCAAAGCCGATTGTTTACCCAAAACAACAACATATGATGAAGAAAATATCACATTACAATCTGCATTCGGCGACACGTACACCGCCAAATCCGCCAAGGTAAAACTCTCGTGCCACAAAGACAACCGAAAACATACGATGCCGCTATTTGCGAAAGTTTATTTTCAAATCTAATAATCCCACCTTCAATTTTCCAAGAGCTTAAAACATCACAAATAACACAAAATGAAAGTACACTCTCTCCGAAAACAGAAATCTTGCAACAGGAAATAAAAAACAAATGTCAAAGTACTATTCACACCGCTTCGAATCTCGGCTCCAAAATGTCTACAACACCGAAACCCATCGCCGACTCTGTGTCGCCGCAGCAAGAGAGCGTAAGAGACGACGCGCCAATCGCCTCTCAACCAGACATTAAGGTGGAGCCTCAAGCAAGCCAGAGCCAATCAGAGGCAAAGGAGGAGCTATCGAATGCAAATTCGCCCGCTCACCTAGAGTACGGAGAACGAAGATTTTTTTTAGCGGAACGAGATGATGTGTCGAACCGATTAAATTTGGATAACGCCACCGGTAAAAGTTTAGCCTACTTTCCCGTAAAACACGCTTCGGCGAATGAGTTTACGTCCACAATGGATTGTGACTACGGTAATGACTTATATTTCACACACGTTCATAATACGGATATGAAGAAACGTTTTTCACATTTAATTGAAGAATATAATTCGAACAAATTAACAGATTTAGGAACTTATGAACATCAAATTTTCGCTTCAGACGTACAAGGGGACAAGCCCATATTGCAAAATGTAAACAAACCATTAGACACTACGGGGACCAACCCAATATTTAGTATTGTAAGTGATGATACGCTTTTTGAAGATGAATTTTCTCACATATCTGATGCGAATATACGAAACACAATTATGAAGATGGTCAAAACTTATAAACCGAATAAAATTAAAAGTACTAATTATCAAATGAAATTAATTCTGTCAGATGACACACCTATATTTCAAAGACCACGCCGTCTTGCATTGTCAGAAAAAATTGAGGTAAATAAACAAATTAAGGAAATGTTACAAAGCGGAATAATTCGAGAAAGTTTTTCAGATTTCTGTGCACCAATAGTTTTGTGTAAGAAAAAAGAGGGTTCAACAAGAATTGCAATCGATTATCGTTCCTTGAATCGGAATATCGTAAAAGAAAGATTTCCTTTACCCCTCATCGAAGATTTTGACAATTTGACATTTTGACAAATTACAAGGTGCTTCTGTCTATTCGAACCTTGACTTAAAAAATGGTTTCTATCACGTTGATGTTCATGAAGATAGTCGTAAATACACTTCTTTTGTAACACCAGACGGACAGTACGAGTTCACAAAGATGCCTTTTGGACTATGCAACGCACCATCTGTTTTTCAAAGATTTATCCAAATTGTTTTTCGAGATCTTTTAGAAGATGGAACACTGATTCTCTATCTTGATGATTTGATTGTACCCTCATCTGATGAGTTTGAAGGTCTACAAAAGCTCAAAAAAGTTTTACAAGTTGCTTCGGACTATGGACTTGAGTTTAATTTCAAAAAGTGCAATTTTCTACAACGAAAAATAACTTTTCTCGGACATATCTTGGAAAAAGGTACAATTCGACCATCGTCACACAAAACAAATGCTGTTTTAAGTTTCCCTCAGCTTAAAACGACGAAAGATATTCAATCCTTTTTAGGTCTGACTTCGTTCTTTAGAAAATTCATAAAGAACTATGCAGCCATTGCAAGGCCACTAAGTGATCTTTTACGGAACAACACACCTTTTCACTTTGGCACAGAACAACAGCAAGCTTTTCTACAGCTAAAACAAGCACTCTCCACAGAACCTGTGTTACACTTATACAAACAGGGATCACCATTACAATTACACTGTGATGCTTCATCAAAAGGTTTTGGTGCTATTTTGCTTCAAGCTGACAACGAGAACAACCTGCATCCCATTCACTATATGAGTCGTAAAACATCACCACAAGAAGAAAAGTATACATCATATGAATTAGAAGTTTTAGCAATAGTAGAATCATTAAAGAAATTTCGACACTATCTTGTAGGCACAAAATTCAAAATCTTCACTGACTGACAAGCGTTTCAAAAAACAATGTCCAAAAAAGAACTGCCTCCTAGAGTTGCCAGATGGGCAATGTTGCTAGAAGATTTCGACTATGAACTAATTCACAGACCAGGACAGCAGATGAAACATGTTGACACACTTAGCTGTTATCCTGTCATGACAATACAAGTTGATGACACAACCAGGAAAATCTGCGAAGCTCAGTCAAAAGATGAGTTCACACTAAGTATTAAACAACTACTAGAACACTCTCCAACATCAGAATACAAATACAAAAATAATATTCTTTACAAAATAGTCAATGACCAAGAGCTTTTAGTAATACCACAAGACATGCAAAAACAAATAGTACAAATTGAACACAATAAAGGACATTTTGGAATCAATAAAACTGAAGCTTTAGTTAAACAACAATTTTACTTTCCAAACATACGTAAGACTGTCGAAAGCGTAATATCCAGCTGTGTTCCATGCATACTTGCCTCACGAAAAACAGGAAAACAAGAAGGATTTCTCCATCCCATTCCTAAAGGTGACATTCCATTAGACACATACCATATAGATTTTCTAGGGCCACTGCCAAGCACAAACAAAAACTACAAGTACATATTCACTGTGGTAGACGCCTTTACAAAGTTCCTATGGATATATCCTGTCAAGTCAACATCTGCAAAAGACGCTTTGGACAAACTTCAACTTCAGCAAACCACCTTTGGAAATCCTAGACGAATAATATCAGATCGCGGATCAGCTTTTACTGCAACAGAATTTAAGAAATACTGCGAAGATGAGAAGATTGAACATATCACAATCACTACAGGTCAGCCAAGAGGAAACGGTCAGGTTGAAAAATTCCATGGAACTTTAATTCCAGTTATCTCCAAGTTATCCCTTGATGATCCGAACAAATGGTTCAAGCACATACCAGCTGTACAACGTGTAATTAACAGCACTATTTCTTCAGCTACTAAGTACACACCCTTCGAGCTTCTAACAGGAGTTAAAATGAAAAATAAAGAAGATCTAAACATCAAGAAAATTTTAGAAGAACAACATATACACTCAGTCGTCCAACATCAACAACAAATGCGCAAAGAAGCCAAAGCAAATATATTGCAACAACAAGAACAGAGTAGGCACAACTATAACACTCGTCGCAAGACTGCTACCAAATACAAACTTGATGATATAGTCGCCATCAAACGTACTCAGTTCGGGACAGGCTTAAAACTTCGTCAAAAGTTTTTTGGCCCATACGTCGTGACTAAAGTTCGCCCAAACGACAGATATGATGTACGCAAGACCGGTACAGGTGAAGGACCAATATGCACATCCACATCTGCCGACCAAATGAAGAGTTGGGCAAAAACCTGAACTTTGACTTTTATTTTACAAACTTTCTGAAGTCCAGAACTTTATTTTTTTTTCTCCCAAATTGTGCTAAGAACTTTTTGCACAGACTTTAAAATTTATTTTTACTTAGATACTAAGTTAATGTTATATAAGTGTTTTCTTCTATTTCATAATTTTCAAAAGAGAATTTTAAAGTGACTTTAGAATAATTTTCTAGAGAAATGCTTAAAAGTATTTTATTTGTTTATGCTAATTTTTATAGTTCTTTTCAGTATTAGTAGTTAATTTATGTGTATTATTTGCTAAGTGTTTACGTTTAATTTTTATCTTGCTACATGTTTACTTTTAATATTTAGATAGCATGTTTTTATTTTATTCAATTGCTATTTGTCGGGACGACAAACGTCAGGATAGCAGAGTGTTGTATCAGCGCCATCTATCGGCCACTTATTGAAACTCTGCCCTGAACCGCCATCTTTTTGTCACTAGTAAAGGCGGTAAGGGTGGAGAGAGGATGTAATTCTTCAGAGCTGCACTTCAATAAATGGATATTTCTACACTAAAGAGTTGCTTTCTTCTTTACTGCCCCTCCTCCTTACTAGACATACATTTGTAAAATTCTTAATAGTTATCCAACTAATAGGAAAATCAGTACCAGGTTTAGGGACAGGGTGCTCTCCTACGGGATAGACCGGGGTTGTCCACAAGGCTCTTGCCTGGGTCCCACCCTATGGAACCTCCATGCGAATCTGCTTTTACAACACTTTGACAACACCCAAGTTGATATCATAGCCTACGCAGACGATTTTTGCATGTTGGTTTCGGGTGGGACAAGGGATTCCTTAGAAGCAATAGCTAACTTCCACATTGAACAATTTCAAAATAAAAGTACAGAACTGGGACTTCAAATTTCAATTACTGAAACTCAAACTTTAATGATAAACGGGGAACTCTCTATCAGATTCCCCCAAGTTAAACTTTATAAGAGAAATATAAAATTTGTACAGCAAATAAATATCTAGGCATCATAATAGGCGAATATCTACAGTTTACTCCCCACCTGGGTTTGGGTTTGGTTTGAATTATCGTCGCACTAGAGCTACACGAGGGCTATTGGCGACGGGCGTCGTATTTTAGAACCACAGTCAGGTGACTGCCCACCTGGAATATCTCGGGGAGAGCATCCTGCTTTGCAATACCAGGCTTCGCAGGCTGAGTAATAAATATTGGGGGGCTTCACCTGAAATGATAAGGCTGTGGTATCAAATGGTTATTGAACCCCGACTTACGTACGCCTGCGAGGTCTGGTTTCCTAAACTAAACTGTCATGGTCGACGCAAACTCAGGTCCATCCAAAGGCAGTGCCTTGTAAAAATTATCAAATGTTATAAATCTGTTTCTAACGTTGCCATTCATACACTCTCGGGCATCCCTCCGATCGATTTAAAAATCGAAACTCTAATAAAAATCTACCTCATAGATAATGGAGTCAAATCCATTTATACTGACAGGTGGTACGTTTCGGGCCTTGACGTGGAAACCCAAAATTTTAAGTACCACATCGATCCAGCTACTTCAATCAGCAATATCAACTTTAAACAAAGTAACATCCCGTCGAAGGTTTGCGCCTTCACCGACGGGAGCAAAACAGATGCTGGAGTTGGACTAGGTATAATTATTTATAGGGGCTCCACTCAGATTTGGTCCGAAATGTACCGACTCAATTCTTATAATACAATATTTCAAGCTGAGGCACTAGCAATTCTTAAAACTCTAATTTGGTTCAAAAATAGTAACTATGCTTCAATAGACATTTATTCGGACAGTCAGTCCTCGGTGGTTGCTTCCGTGGTCCTCTATTCAAAGTCCCCGATAATATTGGATATACTCAAACAATGTCAAACCATGCCCCACAAGCTTATCAATCTATACTGGATTAAAGCTCATGTCGGGACTTTTAGAAATGAGGTCGCGGACACACTCGCCGGGGAGGCTTACGATCTGGCAAATTCTACAGAAAACATCAAAATTCCTAAGTCTTACCTTAAACAAACTTTTAAACAGGTCCACTTTGTAGTAGGGGTCTTGGAGAGTGTGGTGACGCTCCTTGGGGCCTTCGATGGCGCAACCCAATGGATCCGCTCTGGGGGGCCGAAAATCCTCTGGGAAAGGTCTGTGAGAGGTGAGATTGGCCCTGGTGCGTCGCTGTCCCTTGTAGGTGGCCTAGCAGGGTGGTAGACTAATTCTCCTTTCGCCTACCGGCGCAGTTTGGCCCCGCGGCTTCGCCACGCCCCTCACGGGGTAGTCATAAATGGCCGTCCCGGCCGTTGATTTGGTTGCTTTAGGTCCCCTCTGTCCCTATCCCTTACGTGAGCTAGTCGAGGACTGGGTCCGAGGAGATTTGAGCCCGTGGACTAACCCGATGGTGGTTAAGACAGGACAAGTTTTCTCTTTGAACTTTGGATTGAACCTTGCCGTCTCGGCATTTTTGAACTTTGCGCTGTGAGAGGAAGGTCCACGGGGCTACTCCCACCCACTCACGGTAACGTTGAGGATGCTAGAGGGTAATGATGGCGGTACTGCTTGCGAGGCCCTTATGGGCCCGGGACTGTGAGGGTCCTGTTGGCTGGTGCCTGAACCTGTTGCGATGCCTCGTAATCCGGCTAAATGTCCCGACGTGGCATGTAGGGGTTGAATGGTAGAGCCCTCAAGGGGAATGGGATATCTATATATCCTTGTGATCCAATGGGAGATACCGTTACCGTTAGCCGAAATTAACTCAAGTCGTGCATTCCCGACGATGTCTACTTTGTAGTAGGGATCTTGGGAATGTGGCGGGGTTCCTTGGGGCCTTCGATGGGGCGACCCGATGGATCCGAACCAGGGCGACGTGCGCCCCTTGAGCGGTAGCGGTTCCGGGGAGGGACTGTGAGAGGAAGCCCTGTGAGATTGGCTCTGGTGCGCTGCTGTCCCTTGGACGTGGCTAGTCAGATGTAGAGTGGGGTTTTCCGACGCCTCCCGGCGGAGTTTCTAGCCCTGCGGCTTCGCCGGTGGCCCCTTCGGGGGTAGCCTTAACCTCCGTGGCGGCTGGGTGTTCAGCTTTGTCCTGTCTCTATCCCTTACATTTTTAAATGTCAAAACTAATACAGGTGGTTTTCTAATTGAATCTTTGTACTCTTCTCCGTCCTCATCATTAGAAGATGACATAACGTGCTGGGCAGGTAAGATCTGGGACATGGATGCTGTTATTGCTGGGGACTTAAATGCCAAAAGAAGGATTTGGGGCTATAATCGCACCGACTCGAGGGGTAATTTTATTATTGATTTATGTGCCACGTTGGACTATAAGGTTATGAATATTAGTAGCGATCACCCAACCTACCACCTACAAGATCGCTATGGTTGTCCAGATCTTACGATTTCCTCAAATCAGTTTTCGGACCGTGTTACTAATTGGAGGGTCGATCTGACCGAGAGTTGTTCTGAACACAGGTACGTTCTCTTTGACATCAATGAACAGGTGCCTGTGGATTCCTCAGTCAGATACGACTTTGCCCACTTTAGCAAAACTAAGGCTAAGGGACTTCTACACAATCTTGAAAACGATCTCTCCAAAATTTTAACCACCTGTAACACGGTCCATCATATTGACAATATTTTGGATCGTTTTTATGATCAACTTTCCGTAATTTGTCCAAAACTCTTTAGGATAAAAAAATCGTTATCTAATGCCAAGCTTAGGTGGTGGGGAGGGGATCTTAGGTCCCAAAGGAGCAAGGTCTGCGCACTTAATAGAAAATTAAAACGTAATAGAAATAATCTACAAATTAAAACATCCTACTATAGAGAAAAAGGAAAATATAAAAACATGATTAATACAGCTAAAATTAATTGTTGGAAAAATTATTGTTCATTTAATAATGAAAAATTTGGTTCAATTTTTAACATCATTAAATCAGACTATTCCAAGACCCCTAATTATGTCTCGGCCTCTATGGAGAGATCAGATTTTCTTTCTACTTACTTTGAAAATATTTGTACTTTGGTCAAACACCATTTTTATGTTATCGATGCACCTGCCCCTGAAAGACCGTCGGGGCCCGGC
The DNA here is from genome assembly GCA_023701765.1 of Hylyphantes graminicola. Classification (NCBI taxonomy): domain Eukaryota; kingdom Metazoa; phylum Arthropoda; class Arachnida; order Araneae; family Linyphiidae; genus Hylyphantes; species Hylyphantes graminicola. The sequence goes on from CM043123.1 coordinate 1,030,720, forward strand.
GCAGATTTTGATCATATAACTTTCTTGGAGATAAAGGATGCTGTATCGAATCAGTGTTTAGATAGGGTGCCGGGCCCGGACGGACTAGGGCCTAGGTTTATTCGGATTTTATTTACATACGCTCCCAAATTAATTCAAAATCCTTTTAACAAACTGATCGGGATGGGGTACTTTCCCAAGGCATGGAAAACAACCAAGGTCGTTTTCTTTTTAAAGCCGGCTAAGGCGCCTGGTCTGGCTGGATCATATCGCCCCGTTTGTCTCCTCCAAACATTAAGTAAAGTCTTTGAAATTTTTTTTAAATAATCGGTTGAACTACTTTTTTGAAAATCACAATAAATTAAACAATAACCAATTTGGCTTCAGGGAGGGTTTTAGCACCACCATTGTATTAATAAGCTCTTAAATTCCATAAATCTTAGAAATAATGATTATAAATATACCTCCCTGATAGCGTTTGATTTTTCCGGGGCATTTGATTCCGTCGGATGGGCGCTGATTAAAAATCAACTTATTGACCTGGAGGTACCCGTCCCGATCAGGAATATTCTTTTCAGTTATTTCACTAATAGGGGGGTTGGAATTTCCCTAGGGGGACACTTTGAGAGTTTCCATATTGACGAGGGCTCTTGCCTTGGTCCTACTCTTTGAAACTTGATAGCAAATGTTATACTCAATGAATTCATAAATACTGATGCTGAGGTTATTGCATACGCAGATGATTTCTGCATGCTTTTTTCTGGTGGGACTAGGGATGTTCTGGAGGCGGTCGGAAGCAGATCTCCCAGGATAAGACTTTTGCCATGGTATTCGGCGGTGACCTTTCACGTCGATACCCAGTTATTAAATTATTTAATAGATCTATTAAGTTTAGGAGTGTATTAAAATACTTAGGTATTTATATAGACAATCGACTTTCCTTCACTTACCATCTTGATTACTCGAGGGAAAATATAATTTCTTACAACACCAGGCTTCGCAGGGTTGGCAATAAGTATTAGGGTACAACCACCGACCTTCTCAGAACATGGTATACCTTGTTGTTGGGGAACCAAAAATTGCCTATGCCTGCTTAGGTCTATTCAGAGGCGGTGCATTGTTAAAATTTTAAAGTGTTACAAATCAGTGTCCAACTTGGCGCTTTTTACACTGTCAGGGATCCCCCCTATTGACCTGTCTCTTGGTATTAGAACCAAGATTTTTGATCTTAAATTTAGGGGGCCTCTATCTTCTTAGACAATATATACATCTCCGTCGGGGACCTTGAATCGACTAATAAAAGGTATTTGATTGATTGAATTGATTCAGATCACCTCTCCATCTGGCTGGCAGACCAGCGTTTACTGATGGGTTTGGTTTGGTTTGGTTTGAATTATCGTCGCACTAGAGCTACACGAGGGCTATTGGCGACGGGCGTCGTATTTTAGAGCCACAGTCAGGTGACGAGCCACACCTGAATAGGCACCCAACGCAACCGTTAAGGGCGACATCGTACGCAGCGTTAGGACTTTGAAGGATATTTAACGTGCACTCCCTTACACGGGGTATTATTCGTCGGACATTTTTGGCTGCACGGGCCGTTTATAGGTCGGCAGCTATTTTGGCGATGCCCGGACCCGAACCTGGGACCTTCCGCATGCTAAGCGAGTGCTTAACCGACTGTGCTCCCCAGCCCTCGTTTACTGATGGGAGCAAAACAGATGGGGGGGGGGGGGTTGGTTCTGGTATCGTCATCTTTAGAAACGGCAGAAGGCTCCTGTCGGAGATGTTAAAATTAAATACAGAAAACTTAGTCTTTCAGGCGGAGGCCAAGGAGGGTCTTCTGCTGGACTGGCAGAGGGAGTGGGACTCATCCGATGATGGTAGATTTACTTATGATATCACAAATAATGTCTCCTTTAACCTACAATTCAAAAATAGCATCTTAATTTATTTTATTACCTGGCAAAGGGAGCTTTCCATTGTTCCTCTTTGAGATAGATAGGAGGGCTTCTCCGAACTGTAAATGTGGAGAGCTTGGTTCCCCAGAACATTTCTTAATGAAGAGTTGCTCCTTTATCAAGCCGTTTATCAAAATGAGGACAGTGGAGGCTCTCTCAAATTACTATAAGAGAATAGACAATAGCTCTTTTCATATCAAAAAGGTTAAAGATATTTATAATCAACTCAACAAAGAATATTCCTTTATTGTCAGTACTATTTAAATGTTTTTTTTTAATTTACTAAATTTCTGTGAGTCCTTTCCCAATGTTGGCCTAGCGGACTCCCTTTGTGTCGGGAGTGGATCGGAGATCCTCTTTTATCCACTGGCTTAAATGTATTATCTTTTGTGACTTATCTCTTCGTGTCGGGCGCTTGGCCCAAGCCTCACAGTTCCTATTAGGGATTAAATACAAGCATTACATGATTGTCCCTGTCATTAGTGTTTCCCAGGTCTCCCCTCCCGGAACTTGGGGGTTCTGCTATCAATTTGCTTCGGTTACCCATCCTTGTTAGTTAATACCAGTATCCCTTTGTGAAGTCGTACAATTGTTCTTGTATATAACTGTATTAGGCTAGTCAATTCGTCCATAAAAGGGGCTGATTTGGGAAAGTTTTGGTGTAGTTTTTTTTAAAGTTTTACTTTATGTTTTCGAGGTCGCTGACCACGAATCTGAACTTTTCCACCTCGTATCTTTTCCGGGAATTGAGTTATAAGCAAAAAACATGAAAAAATCGGACTTTTTTCAGTTTTTTTTCTTTATTACGCAAAAACTGTCAATTTTAGAGAAAAAAGTCAATTATGAATTTGAAGACAACAAAATTTCCTATAATTTTTATGCATACAAGATAGTTCTAAGATGAATAGTTTAGCAGCTAGAGCGCGTCGAAAACAGGTAAAATATCGCGCCTCTCCCCCCCCCCCCCCTAGCTATCTGGACTTGACACCAAACATTGTCCGCTCCATTATTCCTTTTTCACTTTAATGCCACTTTTTCTTATAATATCTATCGGTGTCAATTGATATTTACTCAGATAGCTTGTCCTCGGTGATGGCGTCCGCTGGCCTCTACCCAAAGTCTCAGATTAGCAAAAATATCCAAGATCAATGTTCAGCCTTAGCTCCAAAAGTTGTAACCTATATTGGGTCAAGGCCCACTGTGGCATTTTTGGTAATGAGGTGGCGGACTCCCTTTCCGGGGCGGATACTGAGTTACTACATAATACAATTAACGTAAAACTTCCAATCACCTATTTAAAAAGAGCACTTAAAAATAATTTAATGGAGAGGTGGCAATCAGACTGGGATTCGGCGGAACAAAGGAAGATTCACTTATAATATCTGCAACAAAATTTCTTCCAAATTAGTCTTTAATAATCATTCAATTATCTATTTCGTAACTGGTAAGGGGAGTTTCCCCACATTCCTCAAAAGAATTAAAAAAAGGGACGATGATCTGTGCGACTGTGGAGTCACCGGCTCCCCAGAGCACTATGCAATGACAAGGTGTAAATTCAGCAACACCTATATAAAAATGAGGACTGTGGAGACTCCCCTCCGGTATTACAAAAGAATCGATAACTCGAAATATCATATAAATAAATTAAATCAAATTTATAATGACTTAAACAAAAGATGTTCAATAATAGTTAGCACCTTTTAATCTGCTGATCTCGGTCTGGTGCCCCTCTATTCTTATTCAGATTTAATTCTATATCCCCACCCATGCCATTTCGATGTCCCTTCCAGGTTTTTGATTTTCTAGACGGGGCCAATATTAAAAGTAATATTTTTCTGGTTTTAGTGTTTGACATGATTATATATCTGGAAAGGGATTGTACGTAATTATTTGTATTAATGTACTTGTTTTTTATAGTTGGTTTGTTTAGTGCTGTTCAATTTGTGATGTTTTTTTACATGTTTTGTATTTTAGGTGGGCTCTGCCCTTTTAATATTTTGAGCTCAAGCAGGAAGATTATACAAAGACATTTTATTTCTTTTTCAGAAGGGCATTGCCCTTGTTTTTGGGGGCAAAGGCCCGAAGTCTTTGTAAAAGTTTTATATTGAACTTTTAATAAAGTGAGGGTCCTCCGACCCGCGGGTTCTTCGGGGCCTGTTTCCCTGGCCGAGGTTCCGCTGGATGGTGGATAGTTTTATCCGGCACACCAACGATGGAGATGCCATAAATCCGTTTACAGATTGGCTGTGTGCCCGGCCATCGCTGTCCCTATCCCTATGCAAGCCTGTAAAGGAGGCCTCCTTGGCGCAGTCATATTGCCCCGTATGCCTCCTGCAGACTATCAGCAAAATCTTTGAAAAATTATCAACAATAGAACAAACTACATTCTTGAAAATAATAATCTCCTACATAACAACCTATATGGCTTCAGGGAGGGTAGAAATACAACCAAATGTATCGACAAAGTCATTACCACATTCAATAACAGGAAATCTACGTATGTCTATACCTCCCTCATTGCATTTTACTTCACAGGGGTTTTTGACTGTGCTGACTGGGACCTACTGAAATCTATCTTACTTAACCTAAAAATTTATAAATATATCAGTAATATTCTCAATAGTTACTTAACAAATAGGAAAATCAGTACCAGGTTTGGAGACAGGGTGCTCTCCTTCGGGATAGACCGAAGATGTCCACAGGGTTCTTGCCTGGGTCCCACCCTTTGGAACCTTATTGCGGATTTGCTTTTGCAACATTTTGATAACACCCAAATTGATCTCATAGCATACGCAGACGATTTTTGCATGTTGGTTTCGGGTGAGGCCAGGGACTCCCTAGAATCAATAGCTAATTTTTATATAAAACTGTTCCAAAATAAAAGTACAGATCTTGGGCTTCATATTTCAGTCACCAAAACACAAGCTATCATGATAAATGGGGATCTCTAGCAGATTTCCCCAATTCAAATTGCATAATAGAAACAAATTTCGTACACCAAATAAAATATCTAGGCATCATAATTGATGAAACTAGCAAGTGACTTCACAACGCTAACATTCATTGCAGCTCTAAAGCGGTTTATTGCACGTCGTGGCAGGCCCAAAACTATTAGAAGTGATAACGGAACTAATTTTGTTGGCGCAGACAATCTAATGAAAGACACTCTCAAAAATGAATGCGTTGGTCAATACCTCGCAGAAGAAGGGATCGACTGGATCTTCAATCCTCCTTCTGCTGCCCATATGGGTGGGCTTTGGGAATCAGCCGTGAAATCAATTAAATTCCATTTAAAACGCATATTGCCCGACGTCACATTGACTTATGAAGAGCTGTACACCGTCGTAGTACAAGTAGAGGCCTGTCTAAACTCGCGTCCTTTGTGTCCTATATCTAATGACCCTAACGATTTTGCAGCGCTCACTCCAGGCCACTTCCTGATCCAAGCACCTCTTCAGTCCCTCCCGGAGCCAGATGTGTCCAGCAAGCCGATCAACCACCTGACTCGATGGCAGCTCACTCAGCGCCTGGTGCAACATTTCTGGACCCGATGAACCAAGGAGTACTTGGGCACTCTCCAACACAGGCCCAAGTGGAATCTAGTCTCCGCCAACCTCAAGGTCAACGACTTGGTTCTTATCAAGGATGAGCGGCTTCCGCCGTTAAGGTGGAAATTGGGAAGGGTCATCGAAGTCCATTCTGGAGTAGATGGCCTCGCCAGAGTCGTTACTCTGAAGACGGCAACTGGACAATTGCAGCGCCATGTGAATAAACTGTGCCCCTTACCGAATATGGACCTCCAACAAGCTGTTGGTACATGAACTCTAATTTGCTTCAAACACTCCAGTTGTAATTTAAGTTGTAATTTAACTTTTGATCATTTATTGTATTGCTTTTGAAATCCATTAGATTTCAAGGTGGGCGGCATGTTTGGTGCGCTCCTAGTAAGTATTTTCAGTTTAACACTCCGCATTCTCAGGCTAGGAAAAATAGTAGCTCAAGTATTGAGCTAGAGCGCGCCAGGCCTGCGGCCCACCTTTTCCCTCTGCTTATGCAAATCAATTATCAGCTTCTACTGCGATATAAGCTCCTGCCTTCAAGTTGTTACCATGGGCTGTTTTCTGTTACTTGCCCTCGCGGCGGTCTGTTCTAAATTTTTCTGCTAATTGCGATATAATTATTATTTCAATGTTTTACTTTTAATAAAAGATTTATTTTGAGCTTCACGCTCTTTAATTTTTCGAGGGTTCTACTATTAGAACAGTATTTTTATATTTTTCATTTGATTGCTAAAATAAAATCAAAAAATTTCATTTAATTTTATAAAAAGAATGGACAATATTAAGTATAATTCAATATGAAATTTATTCATGTAGGTGCTGTTTCTGTTTTATATTTACAGGTTTCTAAGGTTAATAAGCTGTGATTGAAATGTGTACTTTATAAAATGATAATTTTAATTTCAGACTTATTTCTTCAACACACAATATATAAAATATTCACAAACTGTCAAGAGTACAAAGCAAATCACTGTCAAATTTGCTGTGATTAGTAACTCCCTTACCAACCTTTCCAAATATTTATACTTAATCATTTCACTTTTTATTTCCGGTCAAATGAGGGAATATCTGATGAGAAGGGGAAAAGTCATGAAATAGAAAATGAGTTGAAAAAACGAAATAAATACATATCTGATCAGATTCAGTCAATTTGTAGCAAAATGTATCAAAATAAATCTGCTTAATGTGTTCTTCTTTGTCCTTTTGTGTATGAACTTTAGAATGGTAGAATAGCAACTAATACCAGAAAAGTAATGCCAGGATAGAAAAAATTAAAAGCAACTGATGCTAGGAAAGTAATGCTAGAATAGGAAAAAAAATAGCAACTGATTCTAGGAAAGTAAAGCTACAATTGCAAGAAAAAATAGCAACCGATGCTAGGAAGTATTGCTACAATAGCAAGAAAAAATAGCAACCGATGCTAGGAAAGTAATGCTAGAAAAGCAAGAAAAAATAGCAACTGGTAATAGAAAATAATGCTAGAATAGCAAGAAAAAATAGCATATGATGCTAGAGATTGTTGCTAGACTAGCAAAAAAAGTATCAAAAAAGACCATGACATGCTAGTAATTTTGTTAGTACTAGCAAATATTTATGGTAGTTTATGCTAGTTTTCTAGCTATAATCTAGCATCTAATGCTAGGCTAGCAGAACCCCGTTAATCAACCCCGCTTCTTGGATGGGCATGGTATTATTAGGTTGGAGGCAGGTTATGCAATTCGGATTTGTCCTTCGACAAAAAGTTTCCGATATTGTTGCCCAAACAGCATGCTTTAACAACTATGATATTTACTTACATGCATCTGAAAAACCTGCATGTAGGGACTCAAAGTTTACTGTATCTCGTTAGACAGGAATTTTGGCCTTTAGGAGGACGAAGTACTGCTCGTAAAATCGTCCACGATTGCGTAAGATTATTCCGAGCGAAGCCAGTTACTGTAGAGCAGGTAATGGGAAATTTGCCTTCAAGCCGTGTGCTGCCTTCCTCTCTGTTTACTCATGTGGGAATTGATTTTTGCGGTCCATTTCAAATAAAGTACAAAAATCAAAGAAAGGGCACTTACAATAAGTGTTACGTAGCTTTATTCCTTTGTTTCGTAACTAAGTCTGTGCATGTGGAGGTCGTCACAGAGTTGACTTCAGAAGCCATGATAACAGCTTTAAAGAGGTTTGAAAGTCGTCGTGGTAGATGTACTTCCATATATATGCACAGACAACGGTACGAATTTTATTGGTGCCTGTTCAGAAATAAATTTTTTTAGTTTTATTAACAATCCCCCTAATAATATTGTAAATTATTTGTCTAATAAGAAAATCTCCTGGAAGTTCATCCCTCCCAATTTTGGAGGGCTTTGGGAAGCTAATGTAAAAAGTTTCAAGTATCATTTAAAGAGAACAATCGGTTGTTGTATTCTAACGTTAGAAGAATTTTTAACTGTAAACTCTTCAAATTGAGGCTATTTTAAATAGAAGACCGTTGTTACCAATGTCATCGGATCCAAAAGACTTTGAAATCTTAACTCCAGGACATTTTCTGATCGGTTCTTTTAATGCTTTACCTGAACCTGATCTTACAGTTAAACCAGATAATCATTTGTCACGCTGGAATTTGTTATCTAAATTTGTTCAGTTAATTTGGAAGAAATGGCGAATGGATTATCTGAATAACTTACAGGCCAGAAATAAATGGCAGTCTCAAAAGGACAATGTAAGCAAAAATTTTATGGTTCTACTAAAAGAGAGAGGATAACGAGCCTCCTCTGAAGTGGAGCTTGGGGAGAATTATTGAAATTGTAAAAGGTAAAGATAGTAAAGTTAGAGTTGTTGGTCGTTAAAACACGGAGTGTATAAACGCTGTATCAGTAAAGTTTGCTTGTTACCAATTAATTAACAATCCTTTAAAAAATTGTGTTACTTTCTATTTGATATAATTAAATTTTGTGTTACTTTCTATTTGATATAATTAAATTTTGTGTTACTTTCTATTTGATATAATTAAATTTTGTGGTATTTTCGATTGAACTAAGCTAAATTTTGAATTGATGTTTATAATAATAATTTTTTGAAATTGCATTTCAAAGGGGCCGGGATGTTGGCGCCCAGTTGGCATAATTCTTTATCTTTCCAAGCCAACGCGGCTATAAAGTCACCATGCACACGAGATCAGTAGCTTTTTACTATATTTTCTATTTGCGTGCAACTACGTTCTGGCCAAAAGGGGTTTGATGGCCAAAGGGGCTGTGTCGACGGTAATTATGTTGCTACTTCGGTAAACCAGCAAAGGCTGGTCCTTTTGCTCTCGTGTGCTGGTCGCCTTTTATAAACCTTGGTAATTAGTATTTTGTTGTATTTGTTGCTAGTCATTTTCTGTCAGTTATTGGTTTTAATGTTGTTGTTTATAGTTGGTTTTAATAAATTTTAATTAGTTATACAGTCCACGCTTCTTTATTTAGTATGTCTCAAATCGGTGCAGGTTTTGTCACCAAGTCTCAATAGTAATTGCAAGTTTAAACCATTAAATATGTTTAGGTGATCAACTATGCTGTCGTATTTAACCCTTTCGTTACTGAAGCGCCCCAAAACGCCCGAACAACTAAGGATTCGATAATGTTATTCCTATCAAATATTACGAGGAAGCAAAAATCCTTCGTAGCGAAAGGGTTAAAGAGCCAAACAGACGGATTATTGTTAAGTCACGAAGGCTATGTCTATAGCCGCAAGAAGTCCACCAACAGCAAAGTGATTTGGAAATGCATCTAGTTTTATAAGCATAAATGTTTAGGACGATGCCACACTATAGACGAAACAGTAAGAAACTTATCACAACATAACCATGCGCCAAATCCTGTGTGAGTCGAAGTGAAGTGTCTACTGCAGAATTTGAAAGAGAAGGCCAAGGATACCAAAGACATGCCGCAGAATATTTTGTGCGATGTTGCTAGTGGATGCAGCAGAAGTGCAGTGGGGCAAATGCTCAATTCTGCTGCTCTGAAGAAAATAATTCGTCGCACCAGAGTAAAGGTTAGTCATGTTCCAGTAGGTCCAGCATCTTTGGATGAAATTGATTTGCCTGCAATTTATTGCAGAACAGAAAAAGGTGCCGATTTTCTTCTGTTCGACAGTGGAGCTTCATCTTCCAATGATAGAATTCTTGTTTTCGGCAGAACTGACAATTTGAACTTTCTTCAGAAATCAAAACATTGGTTTGCTGACGGCACATTTAAAACGTCGCCAAATTTATTCACGCGGTTATACACAATTCATGAAATTGTGAAGAACGAGAATGTGCCGGTCTTGTTTACGCTTTTGCCAAGTAAAAGTGAGGCCATTTATAAAAAGTTGTTCAGCGCAATAAAATCGTTAAATCCTCAACTGAACCCCCAAGCCATATTACTAGATTTTGAGAGAGCTGCAATAAATGCATTCTTAGCCAGTTTCCCTATGGCCTATGGCATCTGTGGGTGGGTGTTTCTTCCACTTTTCCCAGGCAATTTGGAGAAAAATCCAGGCCATTGGATTTAAAGCGGAATATGCCAAAAATGGGGATTTCGCGCTAGAAATCAGGCAATTGGCAGCGTTGGCATTTTTGCCACCACAGGATGTGGTTTCGTCCTATGAAATGCTGATGGATACAGATACCTTCAAAGAAATCAGTCTTATTCCCTTAGTAGACTACTTTAAGGACACTTGGATTGGCCGGATTGCCAGGAATGGAAGACGAAGAGACCCTCTATTCCCTATCGAAATGTGGAACTACTTTTCTTCTGTGGTTGATGGGCTCCCCAAAACAAATAATTCAATTGAAGGATGGCACAGGCACTTCAGTTCTTTGTTGGGGGTCCATCATCCTTCAGTGTGGAAGTGTATTGAATTCATAAGAAAAAGAGCAGTCGTTCAGTGAAAAAAAGATGGATCAGCTGGTGGCTGGACGAGAGGGCAAAAAGATGAAGAAATACGAAGATTGATCGCATTAGTAGAATTAGAAGGCAACGGCAATAGGTCAAATGAAGAGTTTCTGCGAGGCATTGCCCACAACTTACAGCTGCAAGTATAATCTATGTATTAACTAAAAGCTATATGCATTTTCCTAGATTGCTTATATAAAGTTACTTTAACTGTTACTTTACTTAAGATTGTGAAATTCTAATTGTAATTGTGTATATAGTAAAATTGAATTGTTATTGCAAAATGTAATTGAAATGTCGAATTGTTATTGTAAAATGTGATTGAAAGTATCAGTGTAGTTTAATATGTTAAATAAAATTTATAATAAAAAATAACTCTAATCACGCCAACGTCGGTCCCAAGCCAGAGAAAAGTGAAAGGGGTGTCAATAGCACAATTATAAATTTCAGACTAATTTAATTAATCTAATAAATGGAATGAATTTAATCATTAAATACTCTTCATCATCAAGTATCTCACTCCTCTTAGATATTTATAAAACTTGTTATTGAAAAGCCGTCGTTAACAAACATTGATGAAAAATTTCTCAAAAATGGAATTTTCAAGCTAAGTTACCGCATTTATAAAGCATGAACATTTGTTTTGAAATCCTAACTTTTTATACATAGCTGTCTTAACTAATCATAAAACCAGTTTCAGAAATAAAACATCTGGTAATACCGTTTTGGTTCTTTGATTAAAAAATTAGTTGAGCACAAAATAAATATTTCTATGGGGAATTGTACACAATATAAACAGTATTCTTCATTATTTTTGTTTTAAATATTGATGATTTGATATATTCTGGAGTTATAATTAAGGGGTAAAACACAGGGTTTAATATAATGTCACTGTTCTTAATAATGTCACTGTTTGGTTAAAGAGCCGGTCTTTTTAAAAAACAGGCAGGCTTGGATAGTTGACATTTTAAATTTTGCTGAAAATTACAGAATATGTTCTATAGTGGAAACTATTAAAAACTTATATTTTTGCCTTTTCTAAAATTTTTTTTAATCAAAGTTTTTTTTTTGGGGGGGGGGGGAGGAGGGGGGTCAGAGTTGAAGATCTTCCGTTTTTTTTTAAAGAAAAACGAACCAACTTACATATGGCAATACTTTTTGTGTCAAGATATAAAAATTTCAGTGAATTTTATTCGTGTTCTACTTATTCTATAGTACATGTTAGGACATGAAAACTTATTGTTGACATTTGGCTCAATGGTCCATGGTCATTCAAAGTTATTCGAAAAAATGTTTTTTTTCTGAACTTTTGACCTTTAATATTTTCTTGGGCCAACAGTGAACCAAATCCAAAAGTAAATATGATCTAATGAATACATACTAAAGAGAAGTACCCAAAAATAGCAAGTAATGAGTGGTGGCCCTTTTGGTTACAGAAATATTCGACCTTAAACTTGCCGAAAATACGAAATTGCACGACTTTCGAGGTCATTTATTCCTTGTGCCAACATTGGTAATGTATAAAATTAGCTGGAAAATAATCGTATGCATTGCAGAAACAAAATCGATTCAACATATTTGTATTTGCTTCATTTTATATAATGAGGCTTTAAACTTTGAAAAAAAAACCCGCACAATTTTGTGTTTGCTGCAAAGTTTGGAGCTCCTTAACTCCTTGTATCAAAAGTAACCAGTAATAAAACTAGCTGGAAAATAATCTATGTATTGTAGAAATAAAATAAATTAACAGAATTATGGTTATTTGCTCCAATTTTATTCAATGGAGCTCTAAACTTTGAAACAAAATGCACAGTTTTGTGCTTTCTGGAAAGTTTAGAGCTCCTTAAACGATTTTACTAAAAGAAAAAATATAAAATTAGCTGTAAAATAATCTTTATGATTGCAAAAAAAAAAAAAAAAAACAATTCTCAGACCTATGGGTACTTGCTCCAAAGGTCATAGGAAGGTCTGTCGATTTAGTTAAAACATTTAAAATTAATAAGACAACAACAGACTTTAAAAATAATATAATAGATGTAGACGCTGTTTCGAAGACGAAGTTTCTGATAACCTGATCAAATTAAATGTGTAATAAATTTTAACATGATTACTATGCCGAGATATTCGGGTGTCGGCTGGTCATTTGACTGTGTTTCTAAAATACGACGCTCGTCGCCGTGACGATACTTCAAACCTATTCTATGATGTTTCAAATGTCAGCGATTCGGCCTTGCGGTTTGCAAAGTTGCAAATTTAAGTTCTGTTGTGCTAGTTCAAGTCAATGCCCATCCTTCCGCTTGTACAAACAACATTATCTGAATCCAAATTATTGGCAGGCAATGGCACATCAAAAATACTCCAAATTAACTTAAATAATTGTAGAGCACCGACCGGGGCACTGGTTAATTTTGCTTTGAAAAACAATATCGATGCTATTCTATTTCAGGATATTTACCAAAGAATGGGTTAAGCATTGGTTATACGGCGCAATGGAAAATCTTCACGTCGCTGGCCGTCTCTGCTGGCATCTTTGTCGGAAACAACTCCCTTCCAAAAATATCTTCAATATGTCTCCAAGAATATCAATATGACAACTCCGTGATAATAAACACTCAAACCAGATCCGTTGGCATCAATATTGGTTCCATACACCCGTCCCCGTCATCAGACCTAGAAGCAGATGTTGCCTGCTGGGCAGGGGACCTACGTGAATCTCATCTAAAGCCTCGGTTTCCTCGGAGTCCTTCAACACAGATTTAAGCGGTCAGACAAGTGAGGTGAGAGACCGGCGCGAATACGCTAGCAGCACCGACCTTTCTAGCAACAAGATCGTTTGATTATCACCCATAAAAATGTCAGTATAAGATCAGTAAAGGTTTGGTCTGATATATCGTCGCACTAGAAACACACGAGGGTTATTGGCGAAGGGCATCGTATTCTAGAACCACAGTCAACTGACGAGCCGACACCTGAATAGGCACCCAACGCAACCGTTAAGGGCGACACCATACGCAGCGTTAGGACTTTGAAGGGTATTTATGAAAGGCACCAGATTGCAGCGACCATCGCCAAAACATTCTTCGTGTTCGCGCCTCTCAATGTTTGTATTCTACGTGTGCCAGCAGATGTGAGATGTATCACAGGCCGGTGGAATGGAGGAAGATGAAGAAGAAGCTCCTATTGATGATGCATCGCAGGACAATTTAAAGATTCATTGTACAAAGAAAGTCAAGAATGAAGGTATAAAGTTCAAACATGAGAAAATTGGTGGGGGACCAGTACACGATCTTTCTGTTGGATCTTCGGCCTTTGATGTCTTCAAACTGTTCTTCACTTTGGGTATGTGCCAGATTATTTTGATGAATACCAATAAATACGACAATTGTGTGCATAACAAGCAGAGTTCGCACTGTTCTAAATGGAAGCCAATCGAAGTCCTGGACGAAATATGGTCTTTCATCGCCATAATATTTGTTATGGGGATATCAAAACTTCCACCCTTGAAGGATTACTGGTCCTGCAATACAATCCTGGGGAATGAATTAGTTAAAAAAACGATGCCCCGAAACAGGTTCCTTCAGATGCTTCGCAGGTTCCACCTGTCTGACAGGGAATCTGAAAAAAAAAACCCTCAAAGACGAAAATTACGAATTCCTTCAAAAGCTTAATCCGTACATGAACTTAAGAAAACAACTGCAAAAGTAACTTCAATCCAAATAAGAACATGTCAATTGACGAAGCCATGATAAAATACAAAGGAAGATTGGGAATAGTCCAGTACATGCCTAAAAAACCTGCAAAGCGAGGTATCAAAGTGTAGATGCTTTGTGATTCCTTTACTGGCTATGTTTACACATTCGAAGTTTGTTGCGGAAAGAGAAACAATATTCCGAGAACGGGAGACAACGGGTTGGGCCTTGATGTAGTGAAACACCTTTGTTCAAGTCTAAGAGAACGTGGCCACCATTTCTATTTTGATAGGTTTTTTACACGTGTACCTTTGATGAGGGATCTACTAGACCAAAGACAATGTCAGTGTGGTACCGTTCAAACTTCAAACCAATAGAAAGTTTTTACCCAAGGTATAGCTAAGAAGAAATTTAAAAAAAGCAGGAGAAACTGAGTGTTTCCAGTGTGTTGAAACTCCAAATTTACTCTGTTCTATATGGCGGGATAAGAAATATATTTTCTTTTTATCCACTTCTTCCAAAAATGTTATTTCTACTGTTAACAGAAGAATAAAAGGAACACAAACACCATTGCCCTGCCCCTTGGCCGCGAAGGAATACATGATCTAATATTAGAGCATGCATTCAACTTATGAGTCGGAGTATTAAATACGCAATATAAGATAATTAGCAATGTCCAACCGCATTCTCAAAATTAATGGATTTCAACTTTTGGACAGTTTGTGAACTTCATTTTTCTATTTGGATCGTATTTTTTAAAAAATTTGCAATAGTTCATACGATTTGTATGACTATTTTATATTTTAAAATAATAATATTTGATAGTACACACATTTGGTTAAATTTACATACGACTCAGATCAACGAACAACTCAACTCCCCGGCATGATCGGGTTAAAGGATTAAGTACTTTCCCCGACGATCCGTATCATGTGGAGTTGAAACCAGATTCGGTTGGTGAGGTACATCCTCCAAGAAGAGTTCCACAGGTAATTCGGGGTAAATTAAAATATATCTGGGATGATTTGGAAAATCGGGGCGTAATTGAAAAGGTTAATCATCCTACTGACTGGGTTCAAAGTTTGGCAATAGTTGAAAAACCAAATGGTTCACTTAGATTATGTTTGGACAAAGAGATTTAAATAAGGTTATAAAACGAGAGCACCATCTGATTCTTTCCACAGAAGACAATAGTGAACTTGAAGGGAAGAGTTTCTTCAGTGTTTTAGTTAGTTTGGTTAGAATTGAATTATCGTCGCACTAGAGCTACACGAGGGCTATTGGCGATCAGTGTTTTAGACCTTAAAGATGGGTTTTGGCAGATCACATTGGATAAAACATTTCTTATATATGTACGTTTAATACTCCTTTTGGCCGTTATAAGTTAAACCGCATGCCGTTTGGCATCGCCTTGGTCCCAGAGGTTTTTCAAAAACGTAATGAAAGAATGTTTGGTGACATTGGCGGCGTTCATGTGTACTTTGATGATTTAATAATCACCGGTTTTACTGAATCGGAACACGATGTTGCTCTCAAAGAGGTATAAGACAGGGCTCGGAGTGCCAATATAAAAATTTTTCGTGAAAAATTCCAGTATAAGAAATGCGAGGTTACATTCATGGGGCATATTGACACAGTGCTGGATGGCGCACTCGGAAGAGTGCTGGAGACTGGACCGATTTCCCTCAGTTCGAAACCCAGCTCTTCTTCTGAATCTTTAATTTGTTGCATTTTATACATTATTCATTATTTGATAACTTTCTTAAATTATGTAAATTATTATTTCATGCAATCTTTCTTATATGCAAATATCTTTAGTTCCCATAATTCCTACGATTGTATATAAGCGAGCTGCTTATCCCAAATTGGGTTGTTCGTATGCGGAATTAATAAAGCTTCGACTGTTACCGTATCTCGTGTGCTTCCTTAGACTACGCGACAGTTTGGTGGAAGCGCTGGGTATCATCAACCTTCTTGGCCGACTGCTACCGTTCTCAACGCTGCCACGGAGCCCGAACAAGAATCTGAACAACTCAGGAAAAGCAGAAGAATACAAGGCCTGCCACCGGAATTCGGGCCTTACGAAAAGTCCAAGAGGGTCACTCCAGTAACAACTATGACTCCGCCACAGGAGCATGAACAGCAAAGTGCAACACCGACCATCTTGGTGACACCCACTTTTGCAGCTGAAGCCAGAAAACCAACCATCTTTCGTGGAGAGCCCGGACAGGATCCTACAAGATGGCTGAAAGAGTACCAAAGAGTGTCATCGTATAACCGTTGGGATGATACTGTTCAACTGGCAAACGTATACTTCTTCCTCGACAGCACGGCCAAACAGTGGTATGAAAACAACGAGGAGCTGTTCACTTCCTGGACTGAATTTGAGACGAAATTGAAAGAAACCTTCGGAGATACCCAAACCTGTATTAGACGAGCCAAGGACCAACTAAAGTCTCGAGCACAAAAACCGGCCGAAAGCATCCAATCGTATATTCAAGATATACTTGGACTCTGCAACCAAGCCGATCCCAAAATGTCCGATGAAGATAAGGTTTCTCATCTGATGAAGGGTGTCGCAGAAGATGTTTTCCAGGCCCTTGTGACTAAAGAAGTAAAAACTCCAGAAGATTATACCAAGTGATGTTTGCATATAGAAAACATGAGGCAAAAGAGAGTGGGAAGCTGCAAGTTTGGAAGACTGCCTAACGTTGTCTCTGTGTCTGCCATTGATGAAACCCCTGACTTAGCAGTTTTAATTCGTCAGATTGTCAGAGAGGAGATGCAAAAGGTATTTCCACAGCCGTTCCAAAGCCAGTCCCAAGAATTTCAATCTATCGAGGCCATTGTGAAGGATGAGATTAATCGATCTATTGCGACCACTTCAAGTAGCCGACCTCAGAGGAGAGATCCCAGGACTCAAACAACTTACACCCCGAGGTCCCAAGAACGGATTAATGCTCCCCGCATGGATACAAGAAAAACTGACCTTTGACGCACTGCGGACAGCCGTCCTGTCTGTTTCCATTGTGGTCGACCAGGACACGTCGTCCGTTATTGCCGTGAACGACGGGCCGTTTTTGATGACTTCCGCCGAAATAACCCTAGGAACTACCCTCCGTCGGAGGCCGAAGCAGACGACTCTTACGACGCAACCGCATCGAATAGACGACGGTCACCCAGTCCGGCTCGTGGTCGCTCGCCGTCACGCCGCATGAGGTCCCCGTCACCATATCGCCGCTTCAGTCAGTCGCCAACCCACGGGGAAAACTAAGCCGCGCGCCCTCGGCAGGAGGCGCGGCCGTAAGTTCACGAAATAATCCATTAGCCGCTAAGATGCATGGAAACCACATCGACGTCCTTATTAACGACCAGCCAGAAAAAGCTCTGGTGGATTCAGGCGCATCATTCTCTGTCATCTCAGAAGAATACAGACGAAAACAAAGGAAAGTCATGTTCCGTGCATCGAGAGACGTTATCTTAAAGGTCGCCGACGGTAATTACGTGAAACCATTAGGTACTTGTGATCTTCAACTGACAATAGATGGCGTAACACAGCCTTGTCAGTTCGTTGTGATGCCAAAATGCAGCCACAATGTTATTCTTGGATTTGACTTTTTGAAAGCTTCACAGGCTGCGATAGATTGTGGGAAAATTGAACTGGTGTTTGACGAGCTTCTACAAGATCTACCGACGAAACCGTCGACTTTTAGCCTGTTTGCAGTATCTGACTTTACTATACCGGCCCGTTCCTTCAAAAGCGTCATAGTTAAATCGCCTAAATTGCCTGACGACATAGATCTGATGGTGGAGGGAAGCAAGAAGTTGTCCCTCGATCATGGAATTATTATCCCGTCTACAATAACTTCTTTTCGAGAAAGAAAAGGCATACCTTGGGTGGCTAACGGACAAGCCCAAGACCGTTACATTCCCAAGGGCATGTGTATTGGCTTTGCCGAGTCGACAAGTTCTGACAGCATGAACACACTGACAGAAATGCCTTCATACGCCGATGTCGAAGCCACTGAAATATCCGAACCTATAGATTACACTGGGATGACTGCATCGAACTTGGAAGCAGATCAACGCAAGGAATTGCAAGATCTACTGGAAAATTTCCAGGAATCATTTCATAGAGGACCACGTAGACAGAAGCCGAAAACAAATGTCAGGCATAAGATAGATACCGGAAATCATACGGCCATTAGCCAACGACCGTATCGAGTATCACCAACTGAGAGGCGAATAATTAATGAAGAAGTCAACAAAATGCTCAAAAAAGATGTTATCCGTCCATCAGAAAGTCCCTGGTCATCTCCTGTGGTGCTGGTGCGGAAGAAAGATGGAAGCTGGCGTTTCTGCGTGGACTATCGTCGCCTCAACAAAGTCACCAAAAAAGACGTCTACCCATTTCCCAGAATCGACGACACTTTAGACTGTTTGAGAGGAGCCCAGTACTTTTCGTCAATGGACCTGTATTCCGGTTATTGGCAAATAGAGGTGGACGAAGCCGATCGAGAGAAAATGGCATTCATCACCAGCGAAGGCCTGTATGAATTCAAGGTGATGCCATTTGGACTATGCAATGCTCCGGCGACTTTCGAAAGAACTATGGATAACTTGCTGCGTCATCTAAAATGGAAAATGTGCCTATGCTATTTGGACGACATTGTGGTATTCTCTCTCACCTTCCAGGAACACCTACGGCGGCTAAAATGTGTACTAGGCTGTATTAGCGAGGATGGACTCATCTTGAATCAGAAAAAGTGCCTATTTGGAGCGACAGAAATTAAAGTTCTCGGTCATCTGGTATCCGGGCAGGGCGTAAAACCTGACCCCGAAAAAGTCAAAGCCGTCCATAACTTCCTTACCCCACAGTCAGTAAAGGATGCAAGGAGCTTTTTGGGGTTATGCTCTTACTTTAGGCGGTTCATAAGGGATTTTTGTTCAAGGGCTAAACCTCTTCAAGAACTGTTGAAGGGTGAAACTAAGTTTTACTGGAGTAAGGATCAGGCTGAATCATTCGAAGATCTTAAGAAGGCTCTGACATCAAGACCAGTTTTGGCTCTTTTTGACGAAAATTCCCCAACTGAATTACATACGGACGCAAGCAGATATGGAATAGGAGCGGTGTTGATCCAACAGCAAGAAGGAAAAGAGCGAGTCGTCGCATATGCATCGAGGACCCTGTCTAAAGCGGAAAGGAACTATTCAACGACTGAACGAGAATGCCTGGCAGCTATATGGGCGATAGCTAAATTTCGTCCCTATCTCTACGGAAAAATGTTCCGATTAATTACAGATCATCATTCTCTATGTTGGTTAGCAAGTCTACGGGACCCCAGTGGGCGATTAGCAAGGTGGGCATTAAGGCTCCAAGAATACGACGTTTCCATTGTTCACAAAAGTGGAAAAAAACATGCGGACGCAAATTGTCTGTCCCGAAATCCGGTTCCTGATGAAGTCTTATCTAAAGCCGAGTCTCTAGCAGCAATAACTGACCTGGAATCAGAGCAACGCCGGGACCCACAGCTTGCCGAACACATCAAGAATTGTGAAAATTCTCCAGATAGGTCACATGCCGGATTCGCTCTAGTGAATAACGTCCTGTGCAAAAAAAAAAACTTTGACCCATCTGGAAAGCAGTGGTTACCTTTTATCCCAAAGAAGTTGAGGATGGAAATTCTTCACCATTTTCATGATGAACCGACTGCTGGCCACCTGGGCTTAGTGCGGACTTATGATCGTCTTCGGAAGAGATTATTCTGGCCGGGTCTTTTCCGTAGCGTCCGCCATTACTTTACGCATTGTAAAGAATGTCAAAGACGGAAAGCCGTTCCACTGCGACCACCGGGAAACTTAGTTCCTATACCGCCAGCTAAAACTCCATTCCAACGTATAGGTATGGACCTTCTTGGTCGATTCCCGAAATCTCGAAACGGAAACAAATGGATCA
This sequence comes from Hylyphantes graminicola, assembly GCA_023701765.1. Taxonomy (NCBI): domain Eukaryota; kingdom Metazoa; phylum Arthropoda; class Arachnida; order Araneae; family Linyphiidae; genus Hylyphantes; species Hylyphantes graminicola. The sequence continues at coordinate 1,050,769 of CM043123.1, forward strand.
TCGTGTGCACAGATTATCTCACCAGATACGCCGTCACGAAAGCCCTTCCAACAGCAGAAGCCCCAGAAGTAGCTAAATTCCTCGTGGAAGAGATTCTCTTAACCCACGGGGCTCCAAGATCCATCATTACAGATCGGGGACAAAAGTTTCAATCAAAGCTGTTTGCCGAAATCAACCGACAATGTAGTGTTGTTCATCGTATGACCACTGCCTACCATCCACAGACAAACGGACTGACGGAACGTTTTAATAAAACGCTAGCAAGCATGCTTTCTATGTACGTAGACGTAGAACAGAAAAACTGGGACGACATTTTGCCATACGTAACGTTCGCATATAACACCTCCAAACAAGATACTACTGGACATACCCCTTTCTTCTTGACTTTTGGGCGAGAGGCAGAAACGACACTGGATGCTATGTTCCAGCATTCTGTTGAAGATGGAAAATCTGATGATGTTGCCAAAATGTTTAATTTTGCTGAGGAATCTCGCCAGTTGGCACGCATTCGTACGCTTGCTGCCCAGGAAAAAGACAAGCATCGTTACGATTCAAAACACCGTTCAGTTTCATACCATCCTGGTGATTTAGTTTGGATCTTCATTCCCGTGCGCAAGGTGGGTTTCTCCGAAAAATTGCTAAAGAGATATTTTGGCCCAGAATTGAATTGGTGAATCAGGATCCGAACACTGGTGCCCACAAGACGACAAAACCTTATACTGGACTCATAACAAGATCGCGTTCAAAGAAGTGTTCCTCGTGACAGCGAGACGCTGTTCTCCTAAGGAGGGGGTAATGACACAGTGCTGGATGGCGCACTCGGAAGAGTGCTGGAGACTGGACCGATTTCCCTCAGTTCGAAACCCAGCTCTTCTTCTGAATCTTTAATTTGTTGCATTTTATACATTATTCATTATTTGATAACTTTCTTAAATTATGTAAATTATTTCATGCAATCTTTCTTATATGCAAATATCTTTAGTTCCCATAATTCCTACGATTGTATATAAGCGAGCTGCTTATCCCAAATTGGGTTGTTCGTATACGGAATTAATAAAGCTTCGACTGTTACCGTATCTCGTGTGCTTCCTTAGACTACGCGACAATATTATGTCTGACTCCTGAATAAAGGCTGGGTCATCTTATGGGTATTGCAGATATGCCAACTCCCACAAGCAAATCTGAGGTTAGACGTTTTTTGGGAATGATAAATTTTTGTCCAAATTCCTGCCAAATGCTTCTAAACTTACGGCCCTATTGAGGGAAATGGTAAAATATGTACCTACGAGACAGTAGAAAAAATGATTTTGTAAATGAAACTAAAAATGATCGTGATTTGAAAATGGTCTCCCAGTATGTTCAGGAGGAATTTCCTGCGGTTAAAAAAATGATGCCTATTAACGTGCGTCAGTATCACAAGATTAAGGACGACTTGCATATGAACGAAGGTTTGCTTTTCTATAACAGCGAAATTGTCGTTCCACAGAGTTTGAGACGATCCATGCTCGATTTGATTCACGAGGCTCACTTTGGCATAAGCAAAAGTAAACAAAGGGTTCAAGAAATTTTATATTGGTTATTTTATATACGATCCGCAACACTCACGATTAGCCTGATCTTCAGCTTTTTGAGGCTCAATCATGGCGAACGAGAGTAAGAAAGAAATACACTTTATTTTTTGAAGCAGAATACATTGGTTGTCAAGGAGCCCCCAGACCCTTCCAGACAACACATAAAATTAAACAATTGAAATTGCCAAATAAAATTTAAAACATCAGGTTATATCCAAACAAAAGGCGAATAAAACAAAAAAAATATAACAAAATCTGTCAAGACCTTTGCTCTTACAAATATTATATTCGGTTTCGACGTAGCCATTTCCAGTAGAGCAACCAGCGTTATCTGATTTTGCATAGGGGCTGGGGAGCCCAGTCGGTTAGGCACTTGCTTACCATGCGAAAGGTCCCAGGTTCGGGTCCGGGCAACATCAAAATAACATCAGCAACTGACGACGTATCAATCACATCTTGATTACAGGGAAATAATAGTGAAGTAATCTGACTTTGTGAAAACGCATTAGTATGCACAGAAATCCATTTCTTAAAAAATACTCTTTTTGAGATTCATGATATTTTATGGAAAGAACTTTCTGTGCCCAATCTCGAATCCATAGACAAATAGTGTCATTTCATTTTGAAAAGGTATTTAATATTGGCGTTGTTTTGTTGAACATAACGGATGTGATGCTTCTACCAAGAAAAATATGCTGTTGTCATGATTCATACTCAGTGTCCTCTTTATGCTCGCTACTTTCCATGTTCTTTATAGCTCCTGCAATAACTGCGTTTCCAAAAGAGTAGAGCACTGTGGACAAGAATTTTTATGATCTGTTTTACAAGGCAATGAGAAAATTTAATGTCATTTGGACTAGATACTGCATAAGAGATACAGTGACTCGTGCTGCTGTTCCGAGGGCAGAGGGAAAATATGCTCTAGTCAGAAAACGCTTTGACTCTTCCATTTCAGCCAAAATGTACCTTTGTTTTCATCAAATATTACATTTGTTGCACTTTTGTTCAGTGTTTTAACCCCCCCTTCTAAACCTGCTGCTATATTATTATCTAGACCCCCCCCCCCCCCAAGCACAACACAGACTTGGCTTTATGAATCCCAAAATTTTCCACAGAATTGTAAAGGAAGTCATAATAAATTTTGTGACAAAACTCTAAGCACGAAGCTATTGTATGACTGTGTATTGTGCGTAATACTACATGTAGAACCAACTGCTTTTCTCCTAAGTCGAATTTCAAATTGCATGTTCCGCATGCTGCACCTTGAATAGCCGAAGAAGAAAATAAATACCCCGCAAAGTGTTCTGGCTTTCTTAAATATATTTTGAATTAGGTTTCTGGCTATTCTTTGGATGACCACAGGATCCATAATTATCTCTTTACTTTTTTGCTTTATACAGCGCTTTTCTTGTGCATTCAAATACTTTGCTCAGACTTGCTTTTGTGTATTTATGCATAGGAATTACTGTAAGAACCAGAATCTCCGATTTTTCAATTTTGAACTACAGTACGCATCTTTCAGCTCTTTAGTTTTCAGGAATTTCTTCGTCTGAGGAAGATGAAGAAATAAATAAGATTGCCCACTTCTTGGCTCTCAGTAACTATTAATAAAATTTTTTTAAATACTTTGCAAAACATACATTTTAGCATATTTTGTATGAAAAGTATGCTTAGATTATATAAGAATATACGGGGGCTGGGGAGCACAGTCGGTTAGGCACTCGCCTAGCATGCAAAAGGTCCCAGGTTCGGGTCCGTGCTTCGCCAAAATAACTGCCGACCTATAAACGGCTCAAGCAGCCAAAAATTGCTTGACGAATAATACCCCGTGTAGAGGTGGGCACGTTAAATATCCTTCAAAGACCCAATGCTGGGTACGATGTCGCAGTTAACGGTTCGTTGGTTGCCTACTCATGTGTCGGCCCGTCACTTGACTGGTTGTAAAATACGACACCCGTCGCCAATAGCCCTCGTGTAGCTCTAGTGCGACGATAATTCAAACCTGACCTAATCTAAGAATTAGGGTAAGGTGGGGTAAGTGGGCCATTGGGGCAAGTGGGCCACCCCCCCTAGCATTTCCCGAATTATGGACGTAAAAAAATCTGTTACAATATTTTTACGTATTTACTCCAATAGATGCAGGAAACATTATGGCATCATTTTCATTTAAGTATGTAACAAGGTACAATCCTTTTTGTGAAAGTTTTTAAAATTGCATCTTTTCGTAATTCACGCCATCATACTATTTTTTTATTTATTTCCAAACGGTTCATGATACAAAACAAAATGTTATATATTTTGAAAGTGAATAAAACATAGCATCTTTTTGTAATGTCATTTACTTGTGATGTCGATAAGGTTAAAAGAAAATTGGGGTGGCCCAGTTGCCCCGCGTTTGGGGTAAGTGGGCCACCACAATGGCGGGGTAAGTGGGCCACCCCTGGCCCACTTGCCCCAACTCTTTAATATACTTAAAAAAAAGTCATATTCATTGATTCATAAGGTTAGTCATATTCACTATTCATAGTCCTATTCATTGACATAGGCCATTTTAAAATCTGTAGCCCCAGCATTTTTTTTACACTACATGCAAAAATGACAAGATGAAAATTAACGTATTTTTTCTTGTAGTAAACTAGCATGCCAGAAAAAGTTGCTATGGGGGAACTATTAAAGATACATCATTACTTTTTTTTCAAACACTCAAAAAATCATGTAGATTATTCCACTCGCCCCACCATATCTCTACCAGTTATGTGTAAAAATATATTAGGGGGGTGGCCCACTTACCCCACCTTGCGGGGCAAGTGGGCCACTCGGATGACCAAAAAGAAAAACAGATTTTTTAAATTTATTATTTGCCAATTTGTGTTAAGGTTGTCATGGGTACAGTAACAACATATGAGAGAATGGATCACAAAAAAATTAGTTGTCAGGCCGATTACATACAGTGGTATGAGGGTCTAAAGTCGAATTATGCCAAAAAGGTGGCCCACTTACCCCACCTTACCCTACGTGAAGGATTTTGCACGGGTCTTAAGAGGGTATAGTTATAAATTCCAATTTTGTTTTTTGTCTCGTTTACTCACAACAGCTGCCTAAAACTTACAAACCGAATAATCTACATTTATTTTTATAAAGCTAAAAGAAGGACATTATTTTTTCAAAAAAAAATGTTTGTTCTTGGATATGAATCTAATCGCCACTGTGACAATCAGCTGAATGAAATCTGAAGTTATAAGAACCGCATTTGATGCTTATTCCACATGTGGCCTTATTTGGAATAGCACAAACACTTGCACTAATATATTAATTTCATAAATCAAATGTTTGTTTTATAACAATTACAGCATCTTACCTGTCTACAATATCAGTCTAGTTCTACATGATTACTTATCTTTAACAGAACTAAAAATATTTACTTGATGTTGAAGGATTTATTTTCACGACCACTCTGAAAGTTCAAAACGGCTGCATTGGCATTATGATTTTTAAACATTTAGTTTATTGCTGCCATCTATAATACATAAAATGTGAAGCTTTTAAACATGTAGAAACTAATTAAATAAAAGGAAGAAGTTCACAATATAGAGTGCATACAGGTATGAATTGGAGATATAAAATGGACTGTAGTAAAAAAGTAAACTAGATTCCATGGATTTGTAACCTGGGTCTAACACTACTACATTTTAAGTGTATTTACAACTGTGTTTCCAAGTTATTGATTCTTCGCTTCTGGAGTAATTTACCTTTGAATGTGACGTTTGTTTTGGAAATGATCAACTTTGACTCTGTAACTACCAATACTCCTGTCCCTGTAATTAAGTCCCGTAAAATTTTTTGTTCTGATTCGTCTAGCCAACAGAATAGAGTTGGGCAAATATAGGGAAAATAAAAAAAAATTGATTGACATCCCCATGTTTTGGAAGGGTTCTTTTTAGAAGCCAATTTCCAAAATACCGGAAGCTGAATTGGTTTGTACGTAATTCTGCTTCTGTAAAAGTTAAAGTTATCAATTGGGTATCTAAATCTTTTTCAGGTCAAGGAATCAATTGAAGAGGTTTTTTCATTTGCTTGACAGCTAGTGTTTAGAGAAAATAAGTTATCTAGTATTTTGAACAAAATATAGGGAAAAAAGTGGTATACGAACTATGTTTTTTTTACAGTAATATTTAAACCTCACGGCTCCGTGGATTTTAAGGTGTGTTCTTATGAGCAATATTACCCGTTTTATTCCAGTACGACCGAACTAGAGCCTACTAGTCACTCACATAGCCGCATACACTTTGTAAATTTACGAAAGGCATAGTGATGTCGACAATTTTAGCTCCACTAAGCAAATTCAAATGCATTCAAATGTAAATGTGGCAAGTATCAAGTCAAAAAGATTGTTAGTATCAGTGCCTTCATTTCTGTCCGGAAATAGATTGCAGCGCTACATTTTTTGATAACAATGAATTATAAAAGCACATAGCTTCAGGAGAACATAAACCTTCTGGCACTAAAACCTCACTAGACAAGGTCAGAAAAAATTATGCTGAGAAAATGAAGGCCTCTAGCGAATCTGCAATAAATAAAACTGAAATTCCACCAACATCTAGTTGCAGAATAATGAATGACAAGTTGTCTGAAATAAATCTAGTCAATGAGACGCGATGGGCCTTATGTACATAGGTTGACGCGAAAACTTGTGAACATGGATGAGATCTTTGAAGATATTCAACAAAAAAACATTGAATAAGTAAGACAATGCCAGTGAAACTATGATAAGTGGTTTATTACTATTGCATTTTTTATTACTATTGATTAGACATTTCATAAATTTGATAGTACAAGTACATAAATACTTATCTCAATCTACTTAAAAATATTTTAACTTGTTTTCTTCAAGAAAAAAGATCAAAATGAATAGGGTTACCAGACGTCCGTATTTAGCAGGACACGTCCGTATTTAAAGCCGCTGTCCTGCCGCCCGTATTTATTTAAAAAGAAACCGTAAATGTCCGTATTTTTGAAATTTTAATTATAATTTTGAAGATCTTAAAAGAAGTTTGCATAAATTTCAAAATGTAATAGTTTACTTTTTTGTTAGTTTGCTCCAAAACGTGTTTTATTCATTTCTCTAAATTACGAGCATTTAGTTAGCTGAGTTAAAGCTCCTCAAGGAAAGCTAGACATAGGCAGTTGCACGCGTCGAATCAAACAAACACTGCATTATTTTGTTTTCGTTGCACGTTGTTGAAAATTCTTTTTTTCAATTTTAAGTATGTCTGCTTCTAATGCTAATGCAGTAAAAAAAAGAAAGTGTAAATTTACGGCAGAGTTGCAAAGTAGGTTTAAATGTTTTAAGAAGGGACGAACTGAAGAAGCTGAATGTTTGGTGTGCAAAGCCGGGACATATGTTTCCGTGGCAAATCGTGGTGCTTTGGATCTCCAAACACACATATCAACAGTAAAACATAAAACAAATGCACAACAGGCCTCAACGTCTACAAAAGTAAGTGGTATTTTTGTAAAACGTTCACATAACGAAAAATTATTAGCAGCGGAAGCCACATTAGCGTACCACACAGTATTCCACCATTCAAGCTATAAGTTGATGGATTGTGCCCCGAAATTGAATTCAAAACTGTATCCAGACTCTGATATAGCCAAAGGTAAATGAAGTGCCAGTAATACCAAGAATAAATTAGTGCATTTAATATTCCAAGATATATTAGTGCATTAGAAACGGATTGAAATTTTAAAATATATCATTATGATGATATTATTATATGAACATATGATTATAAGTCAAAATTAATAAAGTAAGGAATTGCCTAATGTTACATTATATAACACACGTATAAAGAGATAAAAACAAGTCAATATATTTCAGAAAATTTTATAGGTCTCATGAATTAGTAACCAGAGTCTAAAACTATAACATTTGAAGTGTATTTATAACTATGCCTTCAAGTGATTGACTCTTCGCTTCTGGAGTAATTGACCTTTGAATTTGAGATTTTTTTGGAAAATGATCAACCTTGATACCCTGTAACAATCAAAGCAAAGGATTACCCATGGTGTTTTATATTTTCTAAGTACTACCGTAGTGTGTGTAACTAAAACAGTAATTACTTCTTTGGATCATTGTGGCCTTAAGCAGATTAGTTAGAAACATTACAAAAATTGACGAAAATGACGTATTTCGAGTGTCCTTGACCTTCAAAGCCATGATTAGACCACCAAACTAATTAGGCTTACATGTACGTAGTATCAAGTAGCATCCATATTAAAAAAAAACCTTTGATTAGGTTAGGTTTTGAATTATCGTCGCACTAGAGCTACACGAGGGCTATTGGCGACGGGCGGCCCATGGTTTAGAACCACAGTCAGGTGACGAGCCAACACCTGAATAAAAACCTTTTGAAGTATAAGGGTGATATAACGTACACCATTGATCCATGACCTCGAAATTTGACCAAAAAGGTCGAATTTAAGAAAAACTGACATTCATTTTTTATCATAGTACAAATGAAATATCCTGGAAGTTTCAAGAAAATCGACCACATCAACTATCACGCCTCTATTTAATATATCCCAGTTTTTAAAAAATTATTCATAAGCAATTTGTTATCCCTCTTTAGTTTAATTGAGACATAATTCAAAAAGTTCATAGACTTAACTCTTTCAGTAAATGACAATTTGGCATTGAGACTGAATTGTAATTTTGGGGGGTAATTGTAATTTTGGGGGGTAAAGTTACACCCGTCCGTAGTGTTCGCTCTCAAGAAGAAGACTGTTTATGTTAATAATTTGCTTTCGTCATACTTGTGTTACTATATATTCGCCCCAAGCGGGTTGAATTTTGTTAGTTCTTAGTTAGTTCTAATACTTGCTGTTTGCCAATAAATAAAATCAATTGCACCTTATCTTTATTACGTTAATGAGTCCACATAAGATCATCGAACATTCTGGAGGCACCTGGACGAAATTCTACGCACCAAGAAAAGATAAGCAAATTTTAAATTCCTACTGCCTTTCTAAATTGCGCGTATCTTGACTGATTCTGCCGAAACCATTAATCTTCGCGGAAGAGAAAAGGCTGCGATAACGCGTATAGCCACATACGTAGAGAAACTAGGTGGTATAGTTACCGAAGAGGATTATGAGGAATTAACCATTCGTCTCGAACGCTTGGACGAAGTTTTCAAAAACTTCAATAACTACGACCAAAGAGAGACCAAATTCCAACTGTGAGGAAGGGTCTGATTCCCGATCAAATGAAACGACTGTAAACCTCGTAACCAGCGAAACCCCACTTAAACTCGATGTTGTTACTCAGTGTCACAACAATGTTTTGGGTACAAAAATATCCTTTTTGCAAACTTGAAGTTATTACGATTGGTCCAAAACAAAGTAATGTTGGCTTGGTTATTTTGAATCAAGGTAGTCACAAGACCTTTGTAACATCTAAGTTAGCAAGCGAGTTAAACTTGCAGTTTGTGAGACAAGAAAGGTTATCGGTGTATTCGTTTGGCATTGAAAATGCAAGTGAAAAGTTATATGCTGTTGTATCGGTTGACCTTAAAAATAATGGATACAAGATTAAGTTGGAAGTTTTAGTGACCGATATAATTTCTGGGGCTCTAATCGCGGTACCGGACAATTGTATTGAAGAAGCCTTTTCACAAAAGGGGTTGAAAATGGCAGATTCAAGATCTTCAGGGAATCCTGACGTTCAAGTTCTTGCAGATAAATTTTTGAAAGTTGTTAAGTATAAACGAGTTAGATTGGGTAAAAATCTTATTGCTGTCGATTCGGTGTTTGGTTGGCTGACTGCAGGAGAGCAGTATTGTTCAATTAATTGTTTTTCTTGTGTTTCAGTGATGTCGGCTTCAGTAACTGATTTGAGAGCCTTTTGGGAACTGGATTCAAATTTATCCTAACAGGACAATCCTGTGTTTTGTAATAAAGAATTAGATTTCATTGATCATTTTGAAAATCAACTAAAATTCGTAAATGGTATGTATGAAACTGATCTTAAGTTTAAAGTAGGATTCGAGTACTTGCAAAGTAACTTCGAAGTGGCAAAAAGAAGTTTTGAGTCTCCGAGGTTTAGGTTAAGCCAAAATCCAGAATTGCGTAACGAGCATAAAATTACTGTTGATGAACAATTTAAATGGGGTATTGTAGAAGAAAGTGTGAAGGATATTAATGGTTCATATTTCATGCCTCTTAGAGAAGTTATCAAAAATGATAGATCTACGACGCGTGTGAGAATTGTGTTCAATGCTTCGTCAAAATCTAAGGAAGCCAAGTCTTTGAATGATTGTCTTGAAGCTGGTCCAAACTTGAATCCCAATATTCTCGACGTCATTTTAAGGTTCCGGGAAAACAACATTGCGTTTAGTGCGGACATTGAAAAAGCTTTTTTTGACTATTGGCATCTCGCGATTTTCTTAGGTTTATTTGGTTTACGGATTCGGATCAGTTCAAAATAATGCATATGACTCGCGTCCTTTTTGGTGTGACAACTTGCCCGGCTAAGCGACTTAACCGACTGGGCTCCCCAGCCCCCTACCTAAAAATAAAATAAAACAAATTGCACATTTGCATCGAAATTAACGTTTGAAAAGTAGTCGCATACACATTTTATTGCACGAAAATTCTGTAGCCGGTGCATAGCTGTAATTTAGGTCAGCGGTTTTTTGGATTACGATGAAATGGCTTGAGTGCAGGATTCTGATGAGGTTGCTCGAGCTTTGCTCGAATCTGAGAACACCGTTCTTGAGTTGAAACCGTTGACTTTTCTCTCGTTAAATAGATCTTTATACTGTGACAACTAATAAGGACACATGAGACCCTACGTTCCAAGGGATTTTAGGCGCATAGTCTTTGAGAGCTGCCATGATATCTCAAACCCTGGTGTAAAGGCAACGATAGATCTTGTGCGCAAATGCTACGTCTGGAATAACCTCTGTAAATACTGTTCAAACTGGTGTAAAACATCGAAAATCAAAAGTCAATCGTCACACCAAAACTGAGTTCAAAGAGTTTCCTACTCCAGACGCTCGATTTAGTCACATACACATTGATATCGTGGGTTCATTGCCGCCCTCGCAAGAGCTCGGATACGTACTTACCTGTGTGGATAGGCACACCAAATGGCCGGAGGCGATCCCACTCAAAGATCAAACAGCGGATTCAGTTGCAAAAGCTTTTTACGCTAACTGGATCGCTCGCTTTCGGAGTTCCTGATGTCATCACCTCAGACCGAGGAACCAACTTCGAATCTAAAATGTTTTCTTCTCCCTCCAAGCTTTCAGGTGTGCGCCGAATCCGGACTACCTCTTATCACCCGATCAGCAATGGACTGGTGGAAAGAATGCACCGACAGCTAAAAGACGCAATCAAGTGTCATGCTACAGATAGATGGACATATACTCTTCCTACAGTTCTCCTAGGGATCCGCAGCTGCTTGAAGGACGACATCCAGGGCTCGATGGCCGAAATGGTTTGCGGTACCACCCTGAAACTGCCCGGAGAATTTTTCCGCAACTCTTTCTCAGCTCCAGAGATGACAGAAGCGCATTTCGTCCATCTTCTGCGTTCTCAGATGCGACTTTTGCGCCCAGCTGCTGTTACATGCCACACCTCCCAGAAGACGCTCGTTCAGAAAGATCTCCTGAGAACGTCGCATTGTCTCCATCAGGACCGATGCTGTGAGACGACCACTTGAACAACCTTACAAGGGTCCCTTCAAAGTCATATCCCGATCTGGCTAGTTCTTCACTCTCGACATCAACTGGCGTTAAGATAGTGTCTCTAGATTGACTCAAACCTGCATTCAACCTCTACGTAGACGACTCTCCTCGGGATACGAGCAAGGCTACACTCCCGAAGGTTTCCACTTCTATGGTCCCGAAGACTTCCGCCACAGAACCAAGGAGTTACGCAACACGATCTGGAAGTCGCGTTCGCTTTGTTGATCGCTGAACTATCGTCCTTCGGACTGGTGGGGGACCCCTGTGGTGACACGCTAAGACAAGAAGTTTGTAAGCTAGTTAGTGGCGGCGCTCTTCGCCTGTGATCACCAGCGGTGGCGCTCAAATACTGGATATGCTAATACGCATGCCCCACTCCTCAAGCTGCTCTATAAAGGAACTGCACCGCTGGACTATCCTTCTCTTTCCAGTAACTTTCACCATGTTTGCTGCCTGCGTGCGGTGACAGCAATCAAATCTAATTTAATTATTAACATTTAAAATAGCCCTTCTTGTCAATGTCTTCTTTAATAAATTTTTGTTACAAGCTTTGAATAAGGTAGTAATTATTTAACCTAGAAATCCCCTACGCTTGTACAGATGCAACTAAAAATGCTGGTGCTGGACCTATTGTAACATATTTGGTGTCAGTAACCCAGTCGGAAAGTTTTGTCATAATTTTGATATGTAAATCGCTGATATCATACAATGGTGGAAATTGATTTATGAACTAACTATTTTTGCCAGATATTGCTGAGCATTAAGTGCTATTGATTCGAATTTTTTGAGTTGTATATTCATAACATAATGGCGGAAATATATTCATGAACTCTAATATATTGTGAACAAATTTGCTAAATATTTAGCTAGTTCTTCGTTTGAACATTAAAAGGAGCATACTATCAATAATTTTCGTAAAATCAAAGCCTACTTCGCTGAAATGTATCACGTGTTATTCTTGTTTTAGAAATGGGGGTAAACGTGCGGCATTGCCTGAAGCCGAAAAGGTTAAAAATTGACACATATACTATGCAATAATTCTGTTAGAGAAATCATCAATTAAATAAAAGATTAATAAATGCAATTCAGAAATATTTAGAGAACCATTCTAACCTACAGCAAACAAAAAATCAATAAGAATATGTAACCCTCAGTTAAGCACGAAGGACAAAAGCATGATTATTTGACTTGCTTCCCAAAAACGTTCCATTTGTGACAGCATATGTACATCACAGGACGAATTTGTTATGAACTGTCACTCACCAGAAGAGTAAGAAATATTGATATTGCCGTCGAATTTGAAATGGTCAAAATTTAAGGCTGACCCAAAAGCGACTCCACAACATAAAAACATGTGATGAAAATATTTTCGTAACTACATGAAAATAGGGGGGGGGGGGGGGGGGGGAATTGAAAAAGTGAAATTTTATAATGAAAAAAAGTTCAATTTGGATGAAACTGATAGTTCAAACTGTTATTGGAAGGATCTTCGCAAGGAACCAAGATCTGTTTTTAGCAGAAATTTTGGTGGTGGAAGTTTGATGGTTTGAGCCGCGATATCTTGCAAGGGCGGAAAAGAGATTGTAGAAATCGTTTCTGAAGAGCTGACAAACACATCACTTTATTGCAGATTATTTCTAGATAATTCTTTGCTTCCGATTTCATGGCAAAACCATACCTTGCATTGTATTTATATGAACGATAATGTGAAGCATCCATTCAAATGAAGTGAAAGAGTGGTTCAAGATACAGGGTGTTGTTCATTTAGACCAGGGGTTCCCAACCTTTTTTGCACCTGCGTACCACTTGACTTTGAGAAATTTTGGCGTACCACCTGACCTAAATATTTTAATAAACGTATAATGTTTACTCTTCCAAAAGTGTTCAAAGGCTTTTTGAATTAAATTCCCGAGAAAACTTTATATTTAATGGTCAGATGCTTTTTATGTATAGCATGCTTTTAATAAATTAGAAATAAAAAGATTTAAATGGTATTAATTTACAGTTTTATTTATTACTCATAGGTCTAAAACCATACAAATAAAAAGTTAGTGCAAACTCAGCAAAAAATTAATCATACAAAATATACTTTTATAGTTTTTAGTGAGAAAATTGTTATTTGAATGTGATTAAAATATCAACATTAGGAGTAATGGAACTTATCTTTACTCTTGTAAGACCTCTTCAACACTTATTCTGCTTCTATGCTTATTTTTTATGTACAAAAGTTCAGAAAATCCACTCTCACACAAGTAACTCCTAACAAATGGCACACATCAGAAATAACGGAGCTTTAGGGAGTTCAAATTATACTCGGTTTTACATCCGATCCAGAAGTTAATTAAAGATTTCTCTTTAAAATAATGAGTAATATGTTTTCGTGCTCACTGTTCATGCATATAGAAGCTGTTAACAGTATCGTATGTGGCCACATCCCTCACGAGAACCACCTTAAAATTTCCCGCGTACCACCGGTTGGGAACCCCTGATTTAGACCATTCTGTCAAAAGCCCTGATTTAAACCTCAAGTATAATGTCTTGGGTAAATTGATTCGAACAATTTACTCAAATAGAATGCAGTATGCATCCATTTGAGAATTGAAGGACTCAATAATTAAAAACTGGAAATTACTTGACAAAAACTTTGTTATGACATGAGCGAGAGCAGTTCAAGTGCAATCTATACAACAACCACCAATAAAAATAATAATAATATTTGTCTTGTTTTGGTTTAAACTAGAGCTACACGAGGGCTATTGGCGACGGGCGTCGTATTTTAGAACCACAAATATTTCTCTTGTAAATATTTGTCTTGTAAATTCTGTATCTGTAACTTAAAATTGTTTATTTAAACTCTGATCAATCTACAACAGTTGCTATAGTCTGGCTGCTACAAGTTGGCATTAGTCCAGGCAACGAAGAGTTCTAGAGGGAAAGTTTTGGAACACAATTTTTGACTTCATAAGTTTGTTTAGACTAGTTAGGAGGTAAACATATCAAAAGTCCCCGCCCCTAGCCCCTGTGCTAAAGGGGGGAGGGGGGGTTGAATGTCCCATTTTTCGGTTTTTCGCTTATATCTCGAAAACTATGAGTTCTAGCTATATAATTGTAATACACAAAATGAAAGCTGATTAAATTTGCTACAAGCTGCACCCCTCAAGTTTTTTAATATCTTGTATAGTTTTCGAGATATCCGCTCTTGAAAGTCAGTAATTTTGGAGAAAACACTTCTCCCCCCACATTTTTCCTCTTTTTTGACCGGATAACTCTTCAATAATGCCCCGAAACACTAAATTTTGGCCCTAGATTGGTAGAGAATTTAATTCTTACCAATAATATAGCTTATTTTACTATTTTATCTATTTTCCTTCAAATTTTAAAGCGGTTTCAGTGTTGAGTGAAGATTGCACTGAAAGTCCCATAGAGCTAATGTATAGAGTTTTGAAATCGCAACTTTTGGAAAACAATTTATTTGCCATGTTATTCCATTTTCACAAGGTATTAGAATCATCATAACATCAATTTAACACAAAATTGAAAAGAAAATAACATCCGGTTATTTAATTATTAATTAATAAAGTTTTAAAATAGTGGCGCCATCTGCTGTATATGTTCGAAATTTTAAAACTTCAAAAATATATAATTAAATAACTAGATAATATTTTTGTTTCAAATTTGTTTCATTTCGATGTTATGTTGATTCCCGTACCTGGATAAAAAGGGCTAACATGGCAAAACAATACATCTGTGGAAGTTGTTATTCCAAAACTAATGCATTAGCTCTATCGGACTGACAACCCCTCTTATGTACACTTATTCTATACTGAACGTCTAAATAACACTGATATTCATTTTGTAGGCACGTTGTTACTTTAATATTTTATCTATTTTATTTCATTCGTCAAACACCAGTGGGAAAACTGTCAGATGCTATTCATGTTTTTCATCTTCTGAGTCAATTTGAGGGACCCCATTGATGCTGTTCCAATGGTAAGTTTGCCATGCTCTAGGACCTTTGAGGCTTGCTATTTTTGCTGCTACACTTGAGCTGGCACAGTCTTTCTTACATCATCCGAACATAATTTTCAGAACATCGTCAGGTGCTGCTGCTAACTCACTGTGCACTGGGACCAGCAGAAGAGCTATCGACTCAAGAAGTCGCAGTCGGTTGATATCCTTTTCACTGAAGACACCAAGATAAACGTCAAACAAGATGATTTTCTGTCGAACAATTTAAATAAAATGGTCTCATCAACATACTTAAGATGTAGCTTGAGGACAATTGAATGTAGGACCCTTCGAGCAGAAAGGGATGTGGACGTTCTGATAGTGGATACGGCATACGGCTGTGATAATGTCGGAAATGACACAGATACTTATTTTGCTGTCACGTTGTTATACTTTAATATTTTGTGTCGACCTTACAGTCCTCTTGATGGCTATATACAGCTGATGTGCATAAGGACATCGTTTTCACAAAGCCTGGACGTGGGAAGACAAAGGATTTTTTATTCTCATCCCAAGAGTTACAGCAACTGGGTTTAGGACGTGCTATTTTTGCAAACACAATAGCTGGATGCGACACTACATCTTTCACATTTCGAAAAAGCGGGATCGCATTTGTGAAGTTGTGTACGAAGTCGTCAGAAGTCCAGAAAGCAGCAGCAGTCTTTTCATACCCTTCCTTAACCACATATCAGGTACAAAAGGCAGGCAATACCTGCATCCTGAGGTGTTATGGGGCTCCAACGAAAGAGGCCTTCCCCAATGCCACAGGTATAATTCACTCTTGAAATCCGGAGCCGCCATCAAGCCTGATATATCGTCTTCTTCCCACCGAGGAAGCAGTAAAACAGTATTTCCTCTGAATATTTTACCAAGATGAGCTGTGGCTGGGAAATGACCTGCCTCCTCTTGTGTATGATTGGAAGATTGAGAATAACTGCCTGATGGTCAAAGTGCACAGTGAGTTAGCAGCAGCACCTGACAATATTATGAAAATAATTTTCTGCAGAAACATGAAAGTCTGTGCCAGCTCAAACTGTAGCTGTAAAAAATCAAGTCTCAAATGTTCCTCAGAATGCCAAAATTCCCAGGGGACTAGCCTCAAAAATGTCTCAAGTTGACTCCGAAGATGAAGAAGAACAGGGAGATCATCTGACCGTTTTCCCACTGGAGTTCGAGGAATGAAATAAAATAGATAAAATATTAAAGTAACAACGTGCCTACAAAATGAGTATCAGTGTTATTTAGACGTTCAGTATAGAATAAGTGTACATAAAAGGGGTTGTCAGTCCGATAGAGCTAATGCATTAGTTTTGGAATAACAACTTCCACAGATGTATTGCTTTGCTATGTTAGCCCTTTTTATCCAGGTACGGGAATCAACATAACATCGAAATGAAACAAATTTGAAACAAAAATATTATCTAGTTATTTAATTATATATTTTTGAAGTTTTAAAATTTCGAACATATACAGCAGATGGCGCCACTATTTTAAAACTTTATTAATTAATAATTAAATAACCGGATGTTATTTTCTTTTCAATTTTGTGTTAAATTGATGTTATGATGATTCTAATACCTTGTGAAAATGGAATAACATGGCAAATAAATTGTTTTCCAAAAGTTGCGATTTCAAAACTCTATGCATTAGCTCTATGGGACTTTCTGTGCAATCTTCACTCAACACTGAAACCGCTTTAAAATTTGAAGGAAAATAGATAAAATAGTAAAATAAGCTATATTATTGGTAAGAATTAAATTCTCTACCAATCTAGGGCCAAAATTTAGTGTTTCGGGGCATTATTGAAGAGTTATCCGGTCAAAAAAGAGGAAAAATGTGGGGGGAGAAGTGTTTTCTCCAAAATTACTGACTTTCAAGAGCGGATATCTCGAAAACTATACAAGATATTAAAAAACTTGAGGGGTGCAGCTTGTAGCAAATTTAATCAGCTTTCATTTTGTGTATTACAATTATATAGCTAGAACTCATAGTTTTCGAGATATAAGCGAAAAACCGAAAAATGGGACATTCAACCCCCCCTCCCCCCTTTAGCACAGGGGCTAGGGGCGGGGACTTTTGATATGTTTACCTCCTAACTAGTCTAAACAAAGTTATGAAGTCAAAAATTGTGTTCCAAAACTTTCCCTCTAGACCCTTTTTTCAGCCTTCGTTGCCTGGACTACATTCAAAATATATTGATTGTGGAAGATTCCACTTTGAATTAAGGTTTTTAAGCCAAAGAATTTTGCCAGCTCAAGGCGTTTGGCGAGAAGAAGGGATTTGGTCTAGTTCAATTGTAAATAATGCATCACACTAGAGCTACACACCAGTGGATAGATAATTTTTGTTGATTGCTGGTAGCGGTTAGTGATTACACGTATACTTTCTTGTTAATTTGACTTGATCATTAATCGATTAACATCTGTACATATTTGATAATGTCTAAAGAAAGATACTTCATGCGAAAGAGAAGAATATAGTATATAATGTTTTCTTTTTTTTCAAAATGGATGCTTCTGCCAAGGAATTATTAAGTGATTTAAAAATCCCAATGTCCCAAACAATCATAAGAACAGCTGCTGTGACCGGTGTATCGATCAGAACTGTTTGCCGTATTCAGCAGGAATTCAAATCTGCAGGCTGTGAGAAATCTCCCTCGAAGAAAAGGCGAACTTTAAAGAAAGTTTTTGTTACTACTTGCCTTGGATGTTTGGGCCCTATGGCGCAAGGCCATCCAATGCTACACTACTTGCCTCGATAACTTATTGTGCAATTCGTCAGACAGTGAATGATTTTTATGCTAAGAATGTGATGTCTTCCATAGCCACTTTACTGACTGCCATTAGGGGGAAAATTTTCCCTGAAAGATGAAAACGTTGAGAAAAGTTTTGCATATGATTGGTTTTAGGTAGAAAAACACAGTTGACAAGCGTCAACTTTTCATGGACGAACCCAATATAGTGAAATGGAGGTACAGGTATTTGAGGCAGATGAAAAAAGAGAGATGACAACCGTAACGTTATATTATTTAGATGAAACCTGGATCGACACTAATTTGTCTGTTGGCTGATAGAGAAGATTGGTGGATTTAAAAAGCACAAGGCTGGCCAGCGGTTGATAGGTTGTACAATGTACATGCCAGATAATGAAAATGGCTTTGAGGGGGCCAGTTTAGTGTTCAAGTCTGGCACCGCATCCGGCGATTATCATGGTCAGATGAACTTCGAAAATTTTTTCAAGTGGGCAGAAGAAAACCTTCTCCCCAACATTCCTCCAAACAGCGTCATCTGCACGGACAACGCTTCGTATCACATTTAGGTCTTTGATCCGGTACCTTCAAAGTACTCTACTGAGAAGAAACTGATAGTGGCCGGGGGGGAGAAGAACATTCATTGTTCATAATCCGAACACTAGGAAAACTGAACTGCACGACTTGGTACAAGCTAACGCCTCACCTGCCAAGAAGTACTACATAACATAGACCAGTTATTTAAAACCCATGAACATGATGTATTAAGAATCCCACCACGATTTGAATGCGATAGAGACGGCCTGGTCATCCGCAAAACGATATGTACGAGAGCGACATGCAAATGCTGAAGTAAACCTCGACAGATTGAAGCAATTGACGGCGGATGCTTTCCATAGCGTGTCTAAAAACATGTAATCAAAAACCAATAGAATATGAAATTAGAAAACAAAAATGGCGGTGGATCGGGCATGTGTTACGCAAGCCCAAAAAGTTCAAGGTAAAAGAGGCCTTAGAATGGAATCCACTAGGCAAAAGGGAAAGAGGGAAGCCAAAAACAACGTGGCGTCGAACAATTGTTTGTTTGTTTGTTTAATTGGTGGATTTTCTGGATTATGCTGCATCAACGAGAAGCTTGTCCCAATCTTTATCCTTGGTTAGTCAATCGGGAAACAAAAGACTATCAGAGATTATTAGCGGGGGAAATTTGGGATTACTGAGAGATCAATTCCAACCTTTCCGTACCATTGAAGCTTGTTTACATAGTTCATCATGAAATTAAACAAGACCTTAATTTTGAGTCTACTGTCATTGGACCAGTCCAACAACCATTTGTAGCACAGTGGAATGTACCCGAGGTCATTTCTTAATTTCTCCCTTGGAGCGTCATATTTTACGCATTCCAGAAGAATGTGTTCAGGAGTTTCATCGGCCTGACCACAACAACATAACGAGGACGGGACCAGGTTGAATCTAAAAAGAGTATAGTTGAAAGTAGTTGACTTGCTTAGGAAACGAGTGAGTTGTACGTCCATCTGCCTATTAGGGGAAACTGGGTAAATCTTTTGAATCCGGTGCTGCTTGGTGCGTGACCAAACACAACAAATCCTTGGCGAAACTCGCGTGTTTTATCATTGCCAGATTCCTTCACGCCAATGCAACCCTAGTTTCTTTCACTGATCTCTAAGGTTAGCGGACCGCTACGGGAGAGTTGCAGGTCATTTTTTTCTCCCAGGTCAACCCAAAATGTCCAGTCTAGTTGGAATTAACGTCGCATTAGAGCTGCACGATTGGCAATCCACTTTGGTTTGAATTAACACCGTACTAGAGCTACACGAGTGGCAATCCAGTACGCACTCGTTTGGGGCCCCAGGCAATTTTTTTCTCTAAAAAAACATCAGTATCTAACATCGGGCAGTATTGTAGGGTCCATTGAAAGCATAAAATTTCGCTTGGGGCCCGGACAGTTTTGCTATTTGTTTTACAAAACAAACAATTGTTTTGCAAAGCAAATAAAAATAGTTTTGTCAAAACTGAATGAAAGCTAGCTGGCCAGCCCTCTTTAAATCGACAGAATATTCAGAATAAATAATAACCGGAATATAATAACCAAAACCGGATATTCAGAAGTCAACCGTAGTTGCAATTCCGATGCGCGCGTAACTTTACCCACAATTCACCACTCGTAAGTATTAACAGCGTCATCAATTGGACGAAAAATAAATTAACAAACTAATTCCATTGCGCACGCACATCATCCGGGCAATTTACCCACAATTCTGCGCAAGTATTACCGTCACCGACAATTGGACGAAAAGATCTTTCGCCGTATCACCAAACAAAATTAATTATCGCTCCCTACAAAAAACGCCGAATCCCTTGGCGACAGAAGCACCGGATTCTAAAGAACCGAAAGCTGGAAGGAAGGTGAATTGTCGAGCAAATAACAACGAAGTGAAAGAACGTAACAAGTCATGGGGAGATATTAAGACCATTGCATCCAAAAGGGTGAGGTGGCGGACCATGACGGAGGCCCTATGCTCCATGTTGGAGTGAAAGAGGTATATGTAAGTAATATGATTCTAAAATGTAGACAAAAAAAATAGTCAAGAAACCTATGCCTGGGATATCTTACAACGGAAATGAGAGAAGGAAAAACACCATCAGACGCCTACAAAAAAAAGCAAAAATAAATTCATTCCTAGCCTACAGACGGCAAATCTTTCAATCCGGCCCTGTGTGCCACCAATGGCGATATAGACAAATATACCACCTCAAGAACTGCCTTGAAATGTTAGAGCTTTTATCTAATTTCGACAACTCTAACGAGAAAATTGTAAATTTAATATTAACACTGATTCTTTTTATTGGGCTGCTCGTCAACTGATTTTCAGAGATGCTGTTGATGGGCAGATGATAAAATTTTTTTTTACCTGGAATTGTTCTTACTAAATTAACCACCAAAGCCATCCATTAGGGGAATGACCTGTTCCTAATGGATAGCCTAAGAGCTAGCAACGTTTTTGAGAGAGAATTTCAGGTGGGCCAGTTTTAAGATATGCTATCTCTCTCACTCTCCCGGACATCATACGGGCTATCTGGCTGGCGGTAGTGGTTGCGTTCATCAGTGCGCATCCTACTAATACAAGTAAAAAATTGATTTTTCAAATCATTTTAGGACGTTTTATTTTTTTATTGTTATTTTTAGTGAACTTTTTGCAACATAAATAAATTATTGCCAGACATTTTTATTGTTGTTTAAGCTGTGCCAGACGCTAATTTTGATTTTGAAAGCTCAAGTGTTGCCCAAATTACCAGCTCAGGTGTGAATTCACCGATCATTGTAATTACGTCATCGTCATTCATTGCGCAATACCATGTGGCAATACTTGTAATGAGCTGATAATTTGGGCAACACTTGAGCTTTTAAAATCAAAATTAGCGTCTGGCACAGGTTAAACAACAATAAAAATGTCTGGCAATAATTGATTTATGTTGCAAAAAGTTCACTAAAGATAATAAAAAAATAAAACGTCCTAAAATGATTTGAAAAATCAATTTTTTACTTGTATTAGTAGGATGCGCACTGAGGAACGCAACCTCTACCGCCAGCCAGATAGCCCGTATGATGTCCGGGAGAGTGAGAGAGATAGCATATTCTAAAACTGGCCCACCTGAAATGCTTGTTTTTTCGACGTTGCTAGCTCTCGTACTAGGAGGTTAGGTTTGAATTATCGTCGCACTATAGCTACACGAAGGCTATTGGTGACGGGCGTCGTATTTTAGAACCACAGTCAAGTGACGAGCCGACACCTGAATAGGCACCCAACGCAACCGTTAAGGGCGACATCGTACGCAGCGTTAGGACTTTGACGGATATTTAACGTGCACTCAATGTACACGGATATACACGGGGTATTATTCGTCGGACATATTGGCTGCACGGGGCGTTAATAGGTCGGCAGTTGATTTGGAGATGCCCGGAACCGAACCTGGGACCTTCGGCATGCTATGTGAATGCCTAACCGACGGGGATCCCTAGCCCCGTTCCCCCTTGAGGTTGCAAATTAAAATAGGGTCGCTAAAAATCAACCTTTAACTGGTCATCTCATTAGTGACCCCAACCATGTTAAAAACATTTTCTGACATTAAAATTGAGATGTGAATTCTGCAGGTCGTCAGCGTAGGACCTCTTGGAGAATAATGTAGATCAATAAAAGGGAAGATCTTGGCCGTCAGGGAACTAGAGGACAGATTGAACGCCTGCTCTCAGCTCTTGTTCAGTGCTGTTCTGGTAGGCAAAATTGTTTTTTTTTAAATGCATTTGTACAAAAAATCAACTCATTCTTTTTAATTTTTCAAATAAAGTAGATAATTAGTCTTCAAACTTTCATTTTGGAATTTATGCTTTTAGCAGAATTTTGTAAAGCGAAACTTCGTCAGTCCTATTTTCAAAAATGGATAATTAGGTATGTGGACATCGGATAATCGGTCATTGCCTTGACATAATTTTAACACGTTGACTGCTGTGATGGAGATTAAAAATTGGCATCGATAGAGGCTGATGTGAAGTAGAAGAACATCCTGTTTTTTAAATCAGTCCGTTACAATAGAAATGAACTATCTGTTCTTCATTTTCAATGAAGTAAAAATCTTAGTTCGAGATCGTAAAATTACAAGATTAGGTTGAATTAACGTCGCTAACTAAATCTACACGACAGCTAGTCGTAAAAATGCGAGGAAATGTCCCTGGAATTTCCCGATCAGATAACTCATCAACCGTCACTAATCATTGAATTGAAAGCCAATAACCAGATTTGTTTAAGTGATTAACTTACTATGAAATCATCACTAAATTTACATAATTCATATTTTTTTAACTACAACAAATAAAACAGACTATTTGCAATTTTTTATAGCTAGATAGTTCAATAAAAAAACTAAACCGCACTGCGAAATGCAGTATGTCTGGTCGCCCATTACGAGGAAATTAAATCTTTCGTTTCAAGTAATTTGAAATTGAATGTACTCTCAAATCCTCAAGTTTTATTCCAAGCACAGTGGGATCGGTTTCAAAAGTGTAAAATCGAATATTCTATGCTTCCTTTATCCACAAATTGATCATCAAGTAACCTTAAATTTGCTCGCGGTGAATCCTGGAACGGGCGCGCAGGGTGTAACATACTCAATGATTTTTTTAGAACAAATATTCTTATGTTACTTATATTTTTTAAAGTTCTCCAAACGTTTAGAATTGGTTAAAAAGTCACAAGATCAGCTTATGCTCTACATTTATCTACAGTAAAGATACTTCTAAAAATAATCACCATCAAAATAGTCCGCGCCTGCTCAAGGGTTAACCTAATTCAAATAGGTGACAAATAACACAAAAACTGCATAAGCTTTAAAATCTATGAACGGAAATTCATCAGTCACATCTAGGATTACTAGGTGTCAATTAAATACATAGATGAAAGATAGATGGTAGATGAAAGAGCTAAATCGTGTAGTTTGTGTAACCATTAAACCATCACTATTATCAAGTTTACAAACGAACTTGAACTTTTAAGAACGGTTGGCGAAATGGTACTATGAATTTTATCAGAATGTGCTGTTATCGATGAGTCGGAAAAACATGACGCGCTGGCGCGTCCTCAGCAGCCGAATTGTTAATAAACTAACCTTCACAACCCAATACCAGATTACTAAGTCAATCTCCGCAACAAAAAACAATTTCACATATAAAAAAGCTGTCCTGTTCTTGAAACGAATCAAATACAAAGTTTTGGCGCTACGTCGCAACATAATTTATATAGAATATAGATGCATTAGGTCTGTTTGACTTAGTGACCATACATGTTTTGAAATCTTAAAATCCTTATGGCAGTAATGTTTAGTTTTAGTGGAATTATCGTATCACCAGAGCTACAATAGGCGTATTGGTGACGTATCGCGTGACTTAAAACCGTGGTCAAGTGATGCCGAATTTAAAGGAAAAATTACATCTGGTTATTTACTTCATTATCAATTGATAAAGCTTGCAGTGTTGCAATCTGCAAAAACTATCTGTCATTTTTAAAGTTCATATATAAATGAATTGTCAGACTAAAAATGTTAGAGGGATTCCCATAGCTCTATTCCAAGGTTTTTGAAATCACGAATCATAAAAAAAAATCCATACTCTTATCTCAATCTTATTGCTAATACCATTTTAGAATAAGCTTTAACCATGCACCTTTTTACATCCCGAAATTCCATGGCTTAAGAGTTTAAAACAGTTAAGAAAAACATCGAACTACTGTGGCTACAGCTTTTGATTCCTTAGTGTTTTTAGCACACTTGTTTTTGCTCCATAAAACTTTGAGTCAAGTTTTAAGGGTTATTTCACACACAAGAAATTCATTTAGGCCAATCAGTTGCATAGTAGTAGAGATCTGAAAATATTTGTTTAAAGAGCTGTTTATAATTGGCTCTGATTTTCTAAGCGCTGGTAGGGTAGTTGGTACTGTAATATACGTTTATTTTATGGTTAAAGTCTGAGATACAAATACAAGAGTTGTCGACCAACAACAGACAAGAGATGTGGAATATGTCAACAATCATCAGTGAAATTACCACTAGTGAATTATTTTCAGGGAAACTTCAGAAATAGTTCGGACATTAAAAAGTTACTGCCTACTACAGATTACAATACAAATATTTCAAGGACAAAGCCCCTCAATTTTGACGATTTTAAACTCCTTAATAAACAATCGGATGCTTTTGAAGAAAACGATCATGAACATGTCTAGTTAACATGTCTAGTTAATCTTGTTGGCGTTTTAATTGGTGATCTTATTGAAGCGTTATTACTTAACACTCCAGCCCGAAAATATTACGGGACGAGAAACAGAGGACGAAACCTCGTCATTTTCACGGGAAAGAGAAATAAGATGCATATTGATCAAAAATCAATTGATTAAGCCTTAAAAACATTATAAAATAGTACAATATAAATATTCCATAAAAAAAATAGTTACTCACCCCCATCACAGCAACATGTTGAAGTAAATATTTGTAAAAAGACATGCACGCTAATACACACTATCACACATAGAATTTTAACTCTTGTCTGTATACGACGTGCTGCGATGATTTCGACGGGGAAGATACGAAGATCTTAGCCGAATCGAGTTTAGTCCTACCGTGAGGAGAAGAGACTTGGCGATGGTCGAGATAATTTAAAAATAAAAAGCCGTTGGAAAAATCTACTTTACTCAAAAAATGCGGCAACCCATAATCTCGCGAAACTTCTTTCGCCAAATTAAGGGCCTTTTCACACGAAGTACCTTGATCACGGAACTTCCATAGGAATAACATGGAGAACCGCTGTAGAGGATTGTTCATTGAATTTTTTCGTGGAGACACGAAAATCGGTAAATCGGTTTTGCGGAGAGTTATAGGTAGCCAATCAGCATCAAGTATTGCTCTGACGTGTTGTTGGCGAAATCGAGTTCGCCAAATGGAGAAAAATCTACTTTATGCTCGCCAATGTTGATTTTTGTAGTTAGTCCTCCTTGTTAAATCGGCTTATGGGGAACCTTGTGGCTAAGATCTCAATCTCGAAATCGTAAGGTCTCGCGATCGAGTCTCGGTACCAACCTCGAGTACTCGAGACCCACCGAATATGCGTCAGCACGTGCTCATTAAATCTGTTGGGACCGAAAGTCCTGTGGGTGGTCATTGCGCAGTTTCTCACGGGTACAGGTCCCTGGAGACTATTTCCCACCCCTTCAGGGACTTGTCTAAATTGCGGAGGTGGTGATAGATAGCAGCATCTGTCATGTATGTGTGTGTTGTGTGTCTGACTTACTTAATGAAGGTTTATAAGCGGGTCTCTGATACCACGCGCTCACTTCGAAATTCTGCTTTCGAGATGAACAAAGTGAACGTCCAAGCATTTACATGGCCTGCTGCCTTGGAAGTTGACCTGATTGAAGAGGTGAAAAAGCATAAATTTCTATACGATGCTAAAGATAAATTATACAGCAAACGAACTTTAAAAGTATCATCGTATCAGAAAATTTCTGAAAGCCTGGCCCTACAGTACCCTCAATACAAAGATAAATTAACGTGTGGTAAGTTAATTAAATTTTGCGCTTCAAACTATCCTATTACCAAAATCAATTATCGATCTTCAAACAACCCTATAATCAAATATCAATTATTAGTTTACTTATGGCTTTTATACTTAAATTTATTTTATTACATACGTTTTTTTTTAATCCAGTTAAAAGTCTGCTGTAGAAATGATGTATTTATTTCACAATTTTTTTTTTTTAATTACTCTATTTTCAAAAAGAAAGTGATGGAGTGAAAGATAATATTTTTTATAGAGCACTTTAAATAACGAACATGCAATCATGGATAAACTTCTTTAAAACCAATCATATGGCTTAAGCATTTTAGCATTTTAAATCCATCTATCCGTCACATTTTATCTCATTGCCCATATCATGCTTTTATTTTTTCTTTTGGATATTGGATTTTATACTTTGATTTAGATGTTTGTCTTTAAATGTCATGTCTAACTTTTAAGAAAATGTTTAACCTTTTAAATACAAATACGAAGTGCTTGATGTCCTTGCGCCATAAAACCCAAACATCCATCCAGAACCAAACATTTTTTTTTTTTTTAAATTCAGTTGCATTTTTTTATTTAAGAGTATTTGTACCTAAGATTTTTTTTATCATATTTATTTTTACATTTGAATTTCAGGTGAAATAATGAGGAAGTTTGCAAATCTGCGAAAATATTACCTGAGGCTAGAAAAGTAAAATCGTTGCCTTCTGGGAGTGGTGGATCTGGTTTTGTACCACGATGGGAACATTTTAACCATTTAAGATTTTTGGATGATGTTGAGGTCCAGTTGGAAACAGAGTCCAATTTTAAAGTGAACGCATCCATCTCGGAGCAAGCTAGTGGACTAGGGACTTCTTCAACTTCACAAGTAAGATGGTTATTTCAGAATCATTTATGGAAAATAGGATGCACAACCCAAGAACTTATTTATGTTTCAAGTTTTTGTAGATGTTGATGTTATTGTTTAATATATTACCAAAAAAATCCCAGCTATTCGCGATCTACCTTTAAGAAAACGTGCAAATACTTTTACCGTGTGTGTATTTTTGTAATTAGTTCAATTCTTAAATATTTGGGTCTGTAAAATTAATTATGCTTGGAGAGGTGGAGATTAGAATGTCTGACAATTGAACTACTACCAATTTGGCTCAACATAATCATTCAGAGCTCTCACACAAGTATACTACGTAGGGTTTACTTTGTTCTGTGTTTCGAAATTTTTTCTGTCCCTACTTCTACTAATGAAAGTATTTTATGGTGATTCATAGTTTTATTTTTTTAGGTTCATAAATCTGCTATAGATTTGCCTGAGGATCAACAATTACAAGAGCCTGTACCTAGTTCAGACCAAACTTTTGAGCCCAGACCAAAGAAGAAGGCAGAAACGCCCAACACTATTATGGCCAAAGCGGCAGCTGCCTTGGAGTCAATAGTAAATGGTCCTAAGGAGACAACAGATGAACTGTATTTCCGTTACTATTGTAACAGGTTTTCAGAATTGAAAAACCCTTTACTAAAAAGAAAATTTCGGGCGGAACTTGAGGAGATTATGTCAAGATATGAAGAGGAAGACGAAGAATTGTCCCAATTTGGAACGTTTTAGTCAATAAAAATTGAAAAGTGTTTAACTGTTTTTCTTATTAATTGAAACGATTTAAAATATTTTGAGCATTAAAACAGCAAACTATGTCAGTTCATTTTTGTTAATTTTATTTCGCCCACAATTGAAGTTACAATTACGTTTGCATTTTAAACTAGAAAGACATTCAGAAATACAGTCAGATTCAGAAAAGGTAAAAAGTCATAATTTATAATTGCTGTAACACTTTAGCACATGGCCAAAGTTACCTGCTTCGACAGTATAGCATAAGCTAGAGGATACTTAAAAAGAAAAACATTCTTAATATAGTACTATTTATAACTGTTCGCATTAATGATACATAAGTTTTCAACTTAGTTCCTAAATTTTTAGCAAAACAGCATTTTGAAGAGTTGTTAAAAATTAATGCTTATTACAATTTGGAATACAATTTTGAGAAATTTTAATAAAAGTGGCAAATAAAAAACATAAGTATGTTAATTATTTATTATGATTAAATTATATAGTTTACATTACATATTTACATTATATATCGATATACATTTGCATTAGTGCAAATTGCACATTTTGCTTTGCCATGGCACTGCCCCTGTGGAGTTGAAATACTCCATTAGTTGATGTCTGAAAAGTTTAGCTTGCCGGTTTTCCCGCCACAGCCCTCTTCGTAGAGGCACAAAGGCTGCTGCCCTTTGCTGCCAGTTGCTGTTTTCAATGTCCTCCATCATTTCCACCTCTTGCTCCCTCGAAAAGCCTTCTGCTTGCAAAGTCCTTGCCCTCAAAAAATTGTGTAAATAGCACGCAGCAAGGACATACATGCGCACCCTGGCAGGAGATCCGCTGATGGTGGAACGAAATATACGGAAACGTGTCGCTAACATTCCAAATGCATTTTCGGACACCCTCCTAGCTCGGGACAACCGGTAATTAAAGATTTTTTCTTCGTTCGACATTCCTCTTCCAGGGTAGGGCTTCATGATGGCAGGGGTTAAGGGGAAAGCATCATCTGCCACAATGACGTAGGGAGACTTAACGCTGCAGTTTGGGAGGCAGGTGGCAACAGGGATGTTAAGCTTTTCCCCTTCCAGGGCCTGCTTCAGCGAACACTTGTCCCATACCCCCCCATCACTGACCCTACCATTCGTCCCCACATCAACATAAATAAATCGCAATTTAGCATCAACTAATGCAAGGAGAACAACACTGTGGTCCCCCTTGTAATTAAAGAAAACTGATCCCGAGTTAGGAGGGGGGGAAATTTTTACATGTTTACCATCCATGGCTCCGATGCAATTGGGAAAGTTCCACATCTGCCAGAAGTCAATGGCAACTTGTCTCCAGTCTTCTGCACACACAGGAGTTTCCATGAACTCATGCAGGTTTTGACATATAGCAGAACAAACCTGCATGATGATTCCACAAATTGTGCTTATTCCTATTCGGAATTGGAAGTGCAAAGCTGATTGTGTTTCACCTGGAACACATTTAAAAATAAATATTTATAGATATAATGTTTTATTGCAAATGTTTCAGGAGTTAATAATCTCTCTATATATATGCATGAAATATTAGTTTATATACTATCTATCTCTATATGCAATATGAAATAGCAACCGCCACCACGCAGAAAAGAGTAAGTAAATTGAGTTTTTAAATTAATTCTAGTAAAATGAGATGCACTGCTTAAAACAATTAGGGGAGCGCATGGTTAAAATCCTTTCACCCCCAATGATTTCATTAGGAATAACCAGCTTGCGATGTTTTTCGCACTGAACTCGCACTTACTTATCGGTAGATAGAAGAATCAGGTCTTTAGTTGGAATTAAATGATGTTTATTTTACTTAAATAAAAAATATACAATTTTTTTTTTAATAAATTCACTGTAACATTTTTTTATAAAATACATTGGGTTCTAATTTCCTCACGCTTGCATTCTTAGATGTTTAAAAATTTGTTTTAACTTACTTTTTTTAACAAATAAAGTTTCGAAAAAATATTGTTACAATTCTAAAAAAGTTATGATTCCAATTTTCTCACCTTAAATTTTAGTTAAAGATTAAGTCCCCCCCCCCCCCCCACACACACATTTTTTTATCATTTCATTCTGAATGCAAGATGAATCTATTTCACAATATTTTGATTTTTAGAATAAAAAATTAATGTTGGAACTGAAAGGTTGAACAAAAGTGCTCCCTCACTAATTGTCTTGAGCAGTGTAGTTTAGACGTCAAAAGTAATTTATTGTTAAAGAAATCATTTTAGTATATGTAACGGGACGGAGTCGGGAGCAGTAGCTCGGCCCGCCAAAAAGCACACAACTTTACATCTCAAAGTTTAAATGAAAAGTGACTATATTTTAATGGTCGTGAGAGAGAGAAGAGTGGATCATATAAGTCAAAACAAATTCTGCTGCGCTTGCAATTTCTCTGAGGAAAAAAAAGTATTGACGCCTATTTGGGAACATGGGAACTGTTCGATGGATCGTCAAGATATTAAAAGGAAATAGAATATTAGAATACTACAGCGATTTGTGAGGTTAATATTATAACATAAATGAGATTTCTACGATAGATCAAATATATAAAAGGCTAAGTCCTGACTGACTGAATGATTCATATATCAACTTTATTGGAATATTTTGTATTGGAATCCTTTTATTAGAATTAACTTGAGAAAAAGTATGCTCTTCTGGGTTGTAGCTGTTGCCATTTCATGTATCAGATGGATAGTAAGATACAAACATTTCAACTCCCAAACTACTGGAGGTACAGCTACCAAATTTTAGGAGAATATTCAGTTTTTAATGAAGGCGTCATTTAAGAAGAGATTTTTCGAAATTCTAACCCAAACGGGTGAAGGAGTTACTTTGACGATGCCTGGACCCTAATCTGGGATCTATCGCATGCAAGACGAACGTCTTTACAGACAAGCCTTTATAATGACAACACTTTTTTAAATATACTTTTTAGATATAATCGATAAAAATGTCCATCACAGATACCTACTTTCACAAAAAAGAACGAAAAACCTTTAACCTCAAAATTTTAGGCATATGACGCGTTAAGAGATTTTTCTAAATAAGTTCTGTAGACATCTAATAATTTTGAAAGAATTAACTAAGTTTGATTAATTCCATTAATGCCACACAAGATTTAGTCGAATTTAAATGACCACATAGCTGGAAATTTGAACATTGATCAAGCGACGGGGTTCACATCCGATATCAGAGTTGACAACCAACTATGATATGCTTCACAGCATCAAGACTTTTGCAGTAGTAAGCACCAGTCTCATAAAACAGCAATTATTGTCGGCATTTTTAAATTTTAATTCTGTTTGATTTGTTCCGGTAATATCTGTAGCACGACTCCTCAACCAATGCCTAAATTAATTTTAATTATACAATACCAGAAGCTAAAAATCGAAGAGCAAGAGCCAGTCTTTCTGCTGCAGGAATTGCCTCACGCTCACGCATGTTTGTATCTCTCTTGCTAATGCTAGGCGCCACATAACTGAGAAGGACCTCAAACGTTTCTGTGTCCATCCTCAGATAACGTCGGTATCCTTCAGGATCCTATAACATATATTTGGAATTATGGTATTAAAATTGCTTGTGAAACTTCACGAACGTCATTGGAGTGAAAAACCCCATATTTATGTCCTCGTGGGTTAATGAAAATTTAAACCAGTATATGAATTGAAAGTTGCAAAATTAGTTTTTTTTTAATCAAAGCTACTTAAAATTAAATGCATATGGCGACTGCATTACATTATTTATTGAATTCTAAATATCCAGTTAAATCTGAAAATACCACTAATTAAAAAGTAGTACATTTAAGACTTTTTATTTTACTTTTTACTAAGTATAACAGTAAAAAAAAAAAGAGATAAGCTTATAATATATTTACCTCGAATGCCAATTCTTTCATTAGATTCTCGTAACAGCCAAATATTTTTCTTCTCAACAACAATTTTTGGACCCAAAGTTTCTTTTTTCGTTCTTTTAAGGACGAAGCAAGTTGCATAATATTTAGGACAATTAAAGCCTTTTGCGAAGACGAAAAGTATCGAACCATGTTTCTTTTGTTTTGTTCGAATCAAAATAGATAAATAGTAATAGGTGCAAAATAGAAAATCGGTGCATGTGAAAGCTGAAAGAAAGTGGTTGGTTTGTTAAGCTAGCCGAGAGAAATTGGTTGGGGAATCTGGGTACGGTTGTGACAGTTTTCATTTGATCGCTTATAAATTCGTTAGGATGCCTGGTAGCTGGTTGAAAGTTGCATTAATAGTAAACTGTAACATTTGTCGACGTATAAATTCAAAATTTTGTCCCTAAGTACAATAGTTAACTCATAGGGGCAAACTAGAATAATAAGGAAAAAGTGTCACAACCAACGGGGTCGGTTGTGACAGATTGAAAAAAACCCACCACAAATGTTATAAAATCACTATAATTGAAGCGTCTTCAGTTATTATGAATTCAACATTTATAATAAGAATATTTAATTCGTTGTTTAATTATTTAATTTAAGAATTATAAATAAATTTATAGTTTTATATCAAAGTCTTCATATTATCACAATCAGTCAAAACAGTTTACTAAATATTTATAATTATATGTTACAGTAACCGTGTCAATATACAAAACAAATAAATAAAAATTAGGGTGTTTTTTTAAAGTCAGATCAATATATATCTTATCTTCATCAAAAATATACATTTTCTTATACAACACAAAGAAATGTGGTGAATTTTGACGGTAGTGACACCTGTATCGTCAACAATGTATATATTCTGTGGCTCATAGGTGTGTATGAACATAACAAATTGCAAATTGTCATAAAAAGATTGAACATTTGTTTTATAGAAGCTTGTACTTGTATCGATACAAATGTATCGTAACAATGACAAACGATTAATTTGGTGATTTTTCGCAGCTCTTCGTAATAAAATTCCGCGTTTTACTTCTTTAAAAGCTTCTTCATATTTTCTTAGCTCACACTGTACCCTTTATGTCTTCCTTAGGCGTTTTCTAGGCATTTAAAAGAAAAATAAATACATTTTACTGTGTCATAGCCATACCCAGCGCACTATTTTGCAAAAAAATAATCGCCATGACAATACAAAATAATATACATTAAAGTTATCACTGGTATTTCATTATTAAAGTCTAACTCTTATAACGAGGAAAAAATTCATTACTCTATCTGTACACAGATAATAACAGTTATTAAAGGAAATGGAATACAAATAGTTACTTTTGACAGTCGAAAAGTAATAGAGGCCTGTGCTAGGGTTAATGTCGTGCGATGAATGATGGTATACTGTGACACATGTTCAGACAGACAAGCTGTTCCTTACCCCTTACAACCAACCCGATATTAATTATGGTTTCGATAATATGGCGACTGCCACAACCGTACCCTATCACAAACGTACCCAACCTCCCCTACACGTTTCAAGCTTGAAAATACATGTCAACCAACCACCTAATCAACCCTACAAGTGATAAGAAATTTGTAAACCAATTGAAGAAATGTGCCAAGATTAGCGATAAGTATCATTCACAACAACCCCTCCAGGAATGAGTGACGTCAGAATCTGGGCAGGCTGACAACCCTGTCTGAGCCGTTTCTTGCACAAGGAACGCCGTGTGAAAAGGCCTTAACGACTTCGAAAAACAGGTTGGTTTGTTGATGAGTGTCGCACTAGAACTACACAATTAACTATCCTCTTTAACACTTCGGATGCTGAGGACGCTCCAGCGCGTCCTGTTTTTCCGATTCATCGATAACAGCACATTCTGATAAAATTCATAGTACCATTTCGCCAACCGTTCTTAAGAGTTCAAGTTCGCTTGTAAACTTGATAAACGTGATGTTCTAGTGATTACACAACTACACGATCTAGCTCTTTCATCTATCTTCTTTTGTATGATATTTAATTGACACCTAGTAATCCCAGATGTGACTGATGAATTTCCGTTCATAGACTTTAAATTTTATGCAGTTTTTGTGTTAGTTGTCACCTATTTGAATTATGTTAACCCTTGAGCAGGCGCGGGCTATTGACACATTTTGATGGTTATTATTTTAGGGGTATCTCTGCAGTAAATAAATTTAGAACATAAGTTGATCGAGTGACTTTCTAACCAATTCTAAACGTTTGGAGAACTTTGAAAAAATATAAGAATATTAGTTCAAAAAATAATCCTTCAGTATGTTACACCCTGCGCGCCCGTCCCGGGTTCACCGCAAGCAAATTTAACCCGGCAGCACTCGCGCGGGGTCTATAGGACCCCAGATAGATTAAAATACACTCTAGACCCGAAACTCTGATTGGATTACCATTATAAAGATTTTCTATATTTAAATTGACTTAGACACTAACTCCCCCAATTGTGTCTAAGTGAACTAATGTAATGGTTTACGGCTGCCTTTTTCTAGCCTCCTTTAGGAGCTTTAGCACAGTCAATTACGCCTCGTAATTTAGAACCCTGGTCAAGGGACGAAAAGAAACTATCTTTTTGACGACAACGCACCGTTGCCATACGATTTGGTTTTATATTATTGTAATTAAAATGGGGATTGAAGATGTAGTTAAATTTATCTCTTGGTTAAATTTAATGAATTAAAGAATTAACAAAAATTAATATAAGATGAACGAAAAAGAAACAAATGAGAATTCTAAAATGCATACATCAACTCATCAACTTTGTTGTCATGGTAACAGAAATTTACTGCCTGCTGCAATAGTTCAATTTTAATAAATTCTATTTTTTTTTTTTTTTTTGAAAACTTCGCGCGCGGATAACGCGCCAGCGCGTAACATGGTTCCGATTCACCGATAACAGCCCATTCTGCTAAAATTCATAATACCATTTCGATAACGGGCTGGGGAGCCCAGTCGGTTAAGCGCTCGCTTAGCATGCGGAAGGTCCCAGGTTCGGGTCCGGGCATCGCCAAAATAGCTGCCGACCTATAAATGGCCCGTGCAGCCAAAAATGTCCGACGAATAATACCCCGTGCAAGGGAGTGCACGTTAAATATCCTTCAAAGTCCTAACGCTGCGTACGTTGTCGCCCTTAACGGTTGCGTTGGGTGCCTATTCAGGTGTGGCTCGTCACCTGACTGTGGTTCTAAAATACGACGCCCGTCGCCAATAGCCCTCGTGTAGCTCTAGTGCGACGATAATTCAAACCAAACCAAACCATTTCGATAACCGTTATTAAGGGTTCAAGTTTGTTTGAAAAATTGATATACATGGTGGCCTAGTGGTTAACAAACTACACGATCTAACTCTTTCATTTACTATACCCTTTTGTATGATACTTAGTTGTCACCTAGTAATTCCAGATGTGACTGATGAATTTCCGTGCATAGATTTTAAAGCTTATGAAGTTTTTGTGTTATTGCGAAGCGTATCTTTTGTCTATTGTTGACAAATATACTGCATCAATAATTATTTAGGTGTGTTAACACCTATTTTAATTATGTTAACCCGGGAGCAGGCGAGGGCTATTGACAGCACTTTTTGATGGTGACTATTTTTATGGGTATCTCTGTCGAAGATAAATTTAGGACACAAGTTGATCGGGTGACTTTCTAACCAACCTTGGAATAATACTTGATGATTTGAAAAAGCACAATCTATTTCAAATTACGAGGAAATTAAATCTTTCGTCTAAAGTATAGGGCGGCCAAATTTTTCTCAAGAATTAGGTAGCGCTAAGATCGAAAATTTTACTTATCCATTAAAATATGACGTATTATAGTACATTTCGAAGAAACAGTAGAGCAATCGGAAAGTTCAATTATGCCAATCACAAATCAATCGTTAATAGTGTATTAGTTCCGTTCGACACTTTGGAGGCGCTAGACATCAGATTGAGTTCTCGGTCAGGAAGATTCTTAGTCTATGGTTAGTTAGCGCGAGTTCCGCCGGGTTAAGGTTATTTGATGATCAATTTGAGGATATAGAAAGTAGAATATTAGATTTTACACTTTTGCAACAGATCCCACTGTGCTTGGAATAATACTTGAGGATTTGAAAGAGTACATGCAATTTCAAATTGCGAGGAAATTAAATCTTTCGTTTCAAGTAAAGGGCGACCAGACATACTGCATTTCACAGTGCGGTTTAGTTTTTCATTGAACTATCTAGCTATAAAAAAATTGCAAATAGTCAGTTTTATTTTTTGTAGTTTTTTTTAAACAAAAACAACCCCAAAATATATGAATTATGAAAATTTTATGATGATTTCATAAGTTAATCACTGAAATCTGGTTATTGGCTTTCAATCCAATGATTAGTAACAGTTGATGAGTAATCCGATCTTAAAAGGCCAGGAGCATTTCCTCGTATTTTTACGACTAGCTGTCGTGTAGCTTTAGTTAGCGACGTTAATTCAACCTAACTTTGTAATTTTACGACCTCGAACTAAGATTTTTACTTTTTTGAAAATAAAGAACAGATAGTTCATTTCTATTGTAACGAACTGGTTTAAAAAACAGGATGTTCTTCTACTTTACTTCAGCCTTTATCGATGCCAATTTTTAATCTCTATCGCCGCAGTCAACGTGTTAAGATAAGTGTAGAAAGTTCATAACACGTCAGTTCAAACCAAAGTTTTAAAGTGTTCTTCAAGTAGGCAAATCCCGCCTCGAGATACAGGGTGGTTATAAAATAACGCTCGCTATTCGGAGTGGTCTGTAGCCTTAATGAATAATCCAAATGCAAAAAACTTTGAGACACTTACTAATCAAGAAGGGGGGGGGGAAAGAATGGAATCATAAAAAACAAACTCGTCACTTGACCAGAGTTCTAAATTACGAGTCGTAATTGGATGTGTTAGCCGTTATTAGCCATAATTGGCTGCGCCTCGTAATTAGAACCTTGGTCAAGAAACGGGTTTCCCTTTTCTGATTCCATTCTTTTTCGTAAAAAAGAAACTCGTCTCTTGACCAGGGTTCTAAATTACGAGGCGTAATTAGCTGTGTTGGCCGTAATTGGCCACAGTTGACGACGCCTCGTAATTTAGATTCTGGTCAAGAGACGAGTTTGTTTTTTATGATTATTCTATTTTATGATTATTTTTTAAGGATTATGTCTTTTTTATGATTCATTCTTTTTCCCCCTTCTTGATTAGTAAGTGCCTCAATTTTTGATGCATTTGGATTATTCTTACAAGCTACAGACCACTCCGAATAGCGAGCAGGCCACTCCGAATAGCGAGCGTTATTTTATAACCACCTTGTATTTTTTGAAGATAATAGATTTCCTGAATGTTGGTTAGTATACATATATTTTCAGGCTTGTGTGCTTGCTCAGAGAGCCGCTTACAAACCTTCGTCTTGTTGTACGAAATTGTAATTTTTAATTTCAAAATATATTTATGCATTGCTGCTAGATTTCGTTCTTTTAGTTCAGCGCACACACCTAAAAATATGTGTGTGTGTGTTTTAAGTACGGCACACTGTCAGGAGTGATTGTGACTATTATTTGCAACTTTGGATATTAGCAGAGGGAAAGACAAAGAAAAGCCGATAGAAACGCTGTTGGAGGATTAAATCAATCCCAGAGCAGTTCCTGTGCAATTTAGGGTATAACATTCGTACGAAAGCAGGTCCAGATAAGTCGACACTAAAACAGATATTAACCTGTGCAATAAAAATGCTAAGAAAATTTATACGGTGAAACTAATATTAATTTTTTACGAGGTTCCTACATGAGCTGGCATTTATATAACTTCAAGTGGTATTGTACGTTAAGGGGTCATAGGACTCTTAAAAATGTGCAAAGAAGGAACTACAAAGTTTAGTTTGATCTTTCATGTAATTTTTTAACTACTCTATATATAAGTATAATTTTTTTATATGTAATTCTACAAGATTTATTTAATATAAAGCAAATTTTAAAATTTATGAAACTTTAGCCAAAGCTAAAATAAATGATATTAAACATAATGCTATTTGAACACATTGTGATTAGGCTTGCGCGGCAAATTGGGAGGTCAAAATTGAAGACATGGCCAAGAAAATGACTTTTTATTGTACAAATATGTACAAACAAAGACTTATACCTAAATTCTCAGCTCATTTTTTATTAGAAATTATTTTAAGAACTTTTTTCTAAAAAAATTAATAAAAATTTCAAAATTTTGATTTAAATTTTTTTAAAAAATAATTTCTAATTAAAATGGAGCTGATAATTTAGGTATAAGTCTTTGTTTGTACACATTTGTACAATATAAAGTCATTTTCCTGGTCATGTCTTCAATTTTGACCTCAAAATTTGCCGCTCAAGCCTAATCCCAATGTGTTCAAATAGCATTATGTTTAATATAATTTATTTTAGCTTTGGCTTAAGTTTCATAAATTTTAAAATTTGTTTCATAATAAATAAATCTTGTAGAATTACCTATGAAAAAATTATACTTATATATTGAGTAGTTAAAAAATTACATGAAAGATTAAACTAAACTTTGTACTTCCTTCTTTGCACATTTTTAACAGTCCTATGACCCCTTAAAGCTACCGGACCTTCGGACTCTACAGATTTTACTAGCATGCATGATTCCTTGGTGGCCGAGTAATCTACGATTTAACGGCTATTTATTACTAGCAGTTAGCACAACGAAACATTTCTAACCCGAATGATAGTCTGTGGCCGAATCCATGGTATGAAACATCAAACCCTCCGTCATTGGAGTGTTCGCGAAACCCCCCAATGAACCCTGCAACTCCGGTTCTGTCTGGGAGAAAATCCCCAAGAGGGAAAAAATTGATGAATTTGCTCTTCAATCCATGATTTCGGTAGCTCATGTAAACGTGCCTATAATAAACTCGGGAGAGTTTGTCATTTGACTGTGGTTATAAAATACGACGCCCTCGTGTAGCTCTAATGTGACGATATTTCAAACCCAACCTAACCTAAACTCGGGAGAAAATTGATTTAGATTGTAGTGTTAGTTCGTAGAAAAAATGTTCAGAAACAAC
Source organism: Hylyphantes graminicola (assembly GCA_023701765.1). Taxonomy (NCBI): domain Eukaryota; kingdom Metazoa; phylum Arthropoda; class Arachnida; order Araneae; family Linyphiidae; genus Hylyphantes; species Hylyphantes graminicola. Next base: position 1,089,563 of record CM043123.1, read on the forward strand.
CAACTAGTTCCATTACGATGAATCAGTTAATGTCTTGCTCTAGTGCGACAATAAATTGAACAACCACTGTCGTGCTTAGTTTTATTTTAAAGTGTTCTTTATAAACTATAATTTCTATCGAGGGATTTTATTCTAAAAGCTCTTTTATACTGAACAATCGTATTCATGATTATGTCAACGTTGCTAGAATTCTAATTATAATTAATCTTTTGGGCCAAGTAAATTAAATTAATGGTCTGAACATTGACAGCTTAGAAGTAGAACATTTTTGTTTCTTTCCAAACTTCTTTATCGTAACATTAGATTGTCGGCCTCATGCGTCAATGCCACCTAGATTAGAAGGCCGGTGATTAAACGCTTGACGTCAAATTAGTGGACCGATTCTGTGGTTTTGACCAATGATCATTCGTGACTAGATCTTGTATTGAATACATTTTTAAGATAAGATGAATCCAGATGTGACGTCATCTTAAGATTCGACGTTATTGGTCAACAAACCGAAATTGGTCTACTAGTGTGACGCTTTGTTGCTTAGTTCTTTGGCTTTCTAATCTAGGTGGTATTGCACCGGGTATGGTTGGTTGGTTGATATACATATATTTTCAGGCTTGTGTGCTTGCTCAGAGAGCCGCTTATAAACCTTCGTCAAGTAAGACAGTCACAACGCACACACACACTCACACTCACATCCACACATATACGTGACAGATGCTGCCATCTATCACGCGCCACCTCCACAATTTAGACATGTCCCTGAAGGGGAGGGAAATTTTCTCCAGGAACCTGTACCCATGGTAAACTGCGCAATGACCGACCACAGGACCCAACAGATTTAACGAGCACGTACTCCGCGTATACTCGGTAGGTCTTCAGTGGCACCGGGACTCGATCTCTCAACCTTCCGATGTCGAGACCGAGATCTTGACCACTAGGCTCCCTACAGCCCTCCGGGTATGGTATCAGGTCGTTGTGGAAAAACTCGCCAAATGGTAAACTCGCCATACATGCGAGCCAAAAGCGACACAGTCATGTGACTGTGTAAGTTAGATGACGATGACACTTTAGGTTTGCCAATGCGCAGTCCATTCTATGAAATGTCTCTGGCAGTGACGCACTTTTTGCAAATAACTTGTGAAAAGCTTATTTTTATTTAGTCCCTTAATAGAGGGGCCGCGTGTGCCAATAGGGTCCAGCATAAAGTGCTTCAAAGGAAAGCAGCATACTCATATAAGGGGCCGCCATATTATGGTCATTTTTTATTGTTAAAAACACACACAGAACTGTAAAATTAGAAAGATAAATACTATAATTCCTTTACTGCCTACTTTTTTCTAAAAAAATTAATAAAATTTTAAAAATTTTGATTTTAAATTATTTTTAAAATAATTTCTAATTAAAATTGAGCAGAAAATTTAGGTATAAGTCTTTGTTTGTACATATTTGTACAATATAAATCCATTTTCTTGGTCATTTTTTTCAATTTTGAAAAATTCGTGGGGATTTCCTCCCAGACAGAACCTGGTGGGTTTCGCAAAACCTCCAATGAAGTAGGGTTTGATGTTTTATACCATGGATTAGGCCGCAGACTATCATTTGGGTTAGAAATCCTGCTCGACCTCTTTCCCCCCTAATGGGGATTTTGGCATTCCATGGATTCGATGGCTCATGTAAACGCGCCTATTAATAATTTGATGCCGCTAGATAATGTCGCACTAGAGCTACACATGAGCATGGTGTTACATTTCAGCTTTTCTGGCAATCTGACCATGGTATAAAATCATGCAGATTTATTCTAGAGTCTTTCCTTATGATAGCAACAAGGTCCGTCATAACTAGCCCATCGTACCTCTAGTAAAACAATGGTAATTTAAAAAAAGCCTCTACGACTTAATCCAGAGACACAGGATATTTGGCTGCGCATGCTATCCACGATTCACTCCCCTCTAAATAATATTATTCTGAGAATTCCCAGGAGCGAGCCATATACACCACTGTTTCTACTATTAACCCACGCATAAATCGATACGAGACCGGACTTAGTCTTTTTACAGGTGTGACGAGATGCGCCGCCCGATTGCGCAGTCACCGCCACTCTTGCACCAGGCGGCCGGGCAGAATGGAATAGAGGCTTTAAATAGCCGCTACGGCGGCACAGCGGTGCCTCTTTTATTATTTTCAGCCGGTTCTTTTCAATTGTTTTTACGTAAGTATATGTTGATTTTAATTATTTCTTCCTGTTTGTAGTAACATTCTGAGGTTTTTGTGTAGTTGGTAAGTTTGTAGGAATTGTCAACTGTTGACTGCGACAGAGTTCATCTTGCTCGAGATAAACGGCCCGGCAAAATCTGTTGAAATAAACAAAAAAAAATATTAAATGGAAATTTTCACATTGAGACATTTATCAATCTTCCCTTTTTGAATCCAACAAAAGTTTGAACCAATAATCAGAATTTTATATTTGATGATATTCTTCTGGCAAAATATTCAATCGTATTCTTAATTCAAAAGTTTCTATAAAATTAAACTGTCATTCAATTTAAAGTTCTTCATGGAATTGATACAGAATTTTAGTTGGATTTTTGATTCGTTTTCAAAAATATTCGAATTTCTTACTCTAAAATTTTGAATTGCTGGTTAAAAAATTTTTAATATGTATTTTTTTTATTTGGGATAATACTTCTTCCGAAAGAAATTTCTTGTCTAATACATTCTTTGGATAAGAGATAAGAAGCTTCCAAAAACAATTTTTTTATAGCAAGTGACAAATTCTCTCTGCCACTGCTTCTAAAATATTTCATTTACTTGAAAACTAAAGTAAATAAAAAATTTAATGTCAGTGTCCATAACTTATAAATTTGTAATTTGTGAATGTGTTCAAAATGCTTAAGGGGTCTAAGGAGTCTTAAAAATGTGCAAAGAAGATACTACAAAGCCTAGTCTGATCTTTCATGTCATTTTTTAACTACTCAATAAATGAGTATAATTTTGTTATATGTAATTCCACAAGATTTATTTATTATAAAACAAGTTTTAAAATTTATGAAACTTTAGCAAAAACTAAAATAAATGATATTAAACATGAAGGTACTTGAACACACTGTGATTAGGCTTGCGCGGCAAATTGTGAGGTCAAAATTGAACACATGACCAAGAAAATGACTTTATATTGTACAAATATGTACAAACTAGGACTTATACCTAAATTCTCAGCTCAATTTTAATTAGAAATTATTTTAAGAACTTTTTTCTAAAAAAATTAATAAAAATTTAAAAATTTTGATTTTAAATTTTTTAAAAAATAATTTCTAATTAAAATTGAGCTGAGAATTTAGGTATAAGTCTTTGTTTGTACATATTGGTACAATATAAAGTCATTTTCTTGGTCATGTGTTCAATTTTGACCTCACAATTTGCCGCGCAAGCCTAATCACAGTGTGTTCAAGTACCTTCATGTTTAATATCATTTATTTTAGTTTTTGCTAAAGTTTCATAAATTTTAAAACTTGTTTTATAATAAATAAATCTTGTAGAATTACATATAACAAAATTATACTCATTTATTGAGTAGTTAAAAAATGACATGAAAGATCAGACTAGGCTTTGTAGTATCTTCTTTGCACATTTTTAAGACTCCTGTGACCCCTTAAGTCCTCTTCAAAATATATGGATACAGATTATAGCATTAATCATAACTATTTCAGCTTAGTTGAAACAATCGCTTCTAATATGCTATTTAAGTCGCTATAGTGGTTTGAAATGACTACTTTGGAAATGGTACATTTTTAAAGGTGTTTATAACTCGTCTAGCAACGATTACTAGACTTCACCTCACTAGATTACAGTATTACCTTTTTTTAAATTCTAACTGATGCTTTAAAATTCTATTTTTCTGAAGGTCTATTTGCATTAGAATGAGTCTGTGATACCCTGAATTATCATCATAAAAATTATAAAAGTTTTAATGAATTCGTTTTGCTTTTATACGTTTTTAAGTTGACACTCTTTACCATGTTTAATTATTTTATTTGAAGCGGGTTCAATGTTAACGTAATTTTAGCCGATATACCCTAATTGTATCCTTAAAAATATTTTTAACACTAATTGAAGGTTTTAAATGCAGTCTTCCAGGAAGCTTTGATAGTTTTTATTTTAAAATTAGAATTACAGTTTAAGTTTCAGAAATGGTACAGTTCATTTTCAAATTTACCGGTGCCAAATCCAAAAAAACATTGCTCTGGGAAAAAACGGGAGTCTTTCAGCTTTTAAGATTTAAAAGTAAATAATAAAAATAATTTTTTCACATGTTTTTCTTGGATTTCTGTGTATTTTCTATAACATGGTTAAGTTTTTGTAATTTGAGTGTTATCTTCTCTGGTATAGTTAATATTGAATTAAAACTCAATGTAATTTACTTATTTTGGCAGCATGAAGACTTTGGTTTTTACAGCCGCTGTTTTAACTGCACTTTACCTATTTTTAATGTATTCGCCGACATTGCTGGACATAACACCCGAACCATACAGGTAATTTTTATCTTAAAGTAGACGTCTGAATATGTATAATTCTAAATATATGGTTTTTGAAAATGCTTCAAAATTATCGTAAAATATGACTCCTCTTGCCGTTTAAAATCTGAATTGCAAGTTTTAAGTGAATGCTGCCTGAGGACTTATTTAATTAAACCTGTTGAAGAAGAAATTATTCATATTGATCGAATTATTGTATAGAACAAGGATTCATTAAGGTATAAAATCAACTTCAGCAAGTGATTAAGTAAAATTTTAATTATACGCGTTAATTGCAAGCTATTCATTGATTTAGCTAAGAATAGAAAGTGGGCATTGACAATGTTCAACTCTAGTGGAAGCTTTTGCGTTTGCACTAGACAATGAAGCGACTTTATATTTGGCAGTATTAGATTATTCAAGACGGGTCTTAAGAAGGTCTTAATAGAATCCCGGCATGGTTGAAATGCAATTTTTTTTTAAAAACCAAAACGAGAATTACAAAAATTTTGGCATTATTGTTTACCTCTCAACTTCCGTTAATCGGTATTGAAAAATAAAAATCGTTGTTTCCCGTTTTACCTTTTTCAGTGGACCGTTTCGCGATTTCAAAGGAAACTTGGAAATCAATGAGAAATTAAATGAAGTTGAAATTCTTCACCAAGGGGATCTTCGGGGACCTGAATCTATGGTATTTCATGATGGTATGAGAACATTATCACTTTAAATATTTAAGTTTTTATGAACTACCATGAAAAAATTACAAAATGGTACAATAAAGTCTACGAGTAAGCTTTCCCAGTAAGACAGAGGAAAGAACTTTATTTTAGAAAAGCAGGTTAAAGCATTTTTTACAACAGTTTTCCACTTATTTTATTGCATGAAATAATCGTAATTCAAATAAACAATAAAATACATGGAAGTTAAAATGAATACCTTAACTCTTGTATCTTAACTTTGTAAAAGTGTTAACTGCGAATGTTGAAGAAAAACAAAGCCTTATTTTAAAATTGGAGAGTTCTAAACAAGATTACATCTAGCTTTCCTAAAACGACATGCCTTATAGAAAAGCTAATTGTATAATATATTTATATTATATAACACAATAAAAACATTTCTCGTGTGTATGGCAGGTCAACTTAATGTATGCATTTAAATGTCTCGAGTTTTCATTTCGCAATATACTTTTCGATAAGTTAATGCAAGAATTATTACTTTCAATGTGTTTGCCTGCATTTTATATTTTTGAAAGGAGGCATGAGCATTTGAATTTGAAATATTTTTTATTAACGGTATAAAAATATTTAAAGAGCACTAGTCTCTTTCTTTAAAGATATTTTGAACAATGTCCACATTTTGAAAGTAACTAAAATAAGAATTAAAAATAAAATATAAAATCAAGTATTTTATGATTCAATTGTGGTACTTTAATTCTTAAGTTTTCCGTATGCCTTGCCCTCGTATAGCTCTAGTGCGACGATAATTCAAGCCAAGCCAAACCCGTATGCCTTGCTTCTACAATTGTAAAATAAAACGGACTTTGTTTCATTTTGAAAATAGTACTAGCCTTGAATTTTTATAGATATTAATAAGTAAGCAAGTTTTCATTTTAAATTCTAAAATTGGTATGAATTTGAGTAAATTGATGAATCTTGATAATTTCGTTATAAATAAAGATTCTGGCAGGACTCCTTAGTTAATTTATTCATTCTTCAAGGGTACTTGTATACTGGCGTTGAAGACGGAAGAATTGTAAAAGTAAAAGATGGCAAGATAACAACTGTAGCCCAGACGGGACGTTCATGTGGTATGGAATACATTTTATTTTAAATCGCTAGTTTTTCAATTCATTTAAATAATTTGCTTGTTTTCTCCAAACTTTTACTCAAAAGCAAGTGAACTTAAGAAATTTTCTATACCGTTCTAAAACAAAATTTTCTTTGTTCTAGAAATGCCGTATGAAGAGCGAGTTTGTGGCCGACCTTTGGGCTTACGGATTGGAAAAGACGGTTTTCTGTACATCATTGACGCCTTCTACGGGATATTTACAATGAATTTTACGACAGGTGAGTTTCGTAAGATATCTTGTCACAAGTGTAATTGAATCAGCAACGAATCCGGAATAACTTGGTTTGTGAGAGTCTAATCTGTTGAATTGTTTCGGTGCTCATCCCACGATTTCCTACACGATCAAAAAATATGCTATACATGATTACTCCGGGGATGCATTTATACCATCATGCTCCTTCAATTTAGGATATTGTTTATTTAAATCCGGTTTAAGATAATTTTTCGGTATTAATGTACGCAAGTGCCGTTTTTCTATTTATACAATATTTTTATATTTAGACAGGCTTTCAAGATCAAGCTCTATAGCCAAGAAAAATCTTTGACAATATTAAATTTCAACTAATAAATTTGAATTGTGTGTAAAGAAAAAATAAGCAAATCTTAAACTTATTTAAAAAAAAAATTGCGTAGTGCGAAAGTTAAAGTGGTTTGCTTACTCAGACATTGGCCTAATCCTTTTACCTTCTGATCTTAAAGCTTTAGAACTTTTGGATGAAATGTAAATTAATTCAGAAAGTAACGTTTTCTAGGTTCTTTGAATCGCATTCTCTCTAACAATGCTGTGATCGACGGACAACAGATGAAATTCCCTGATGATTTAGACATCGATGACGAAGGGAATATTTATTTCACGGATGCTAGCACGAAATGGGACTTGACAACGATGTATTATCTGATGTTCGAATATGAAGCCGGTGGTCGGTATGTGGTTCTTTTTAGAATTATTTAAGGCACTTTATTTTTCTAAAATGCTATAATTAATTCCATGTTATTTTTAGTGTGGTCCGTTTTAATATGCATACAAGGGAATCTAAAGTGTTGATGAAAAACTTAAACTTCCCAAATGGTGTACAACTGTCTAAAGATAAGAAGTTTCTTCTCGTCTGTGAACTAATGAAACGAAGAATTTTAAGGTAAAGTTTACGCTATATGGTTTTAAAACTTTTTGTAATGGGAAAACTTATTTCTTCCGTAAAAGCGAATGGCAAATATTTTCAACTCAATGGATCAATTGGACTGGATCTAGCTAAAGAATTACGCGATATTCGAAATTACAGGAACAAGACATGTGAACCATCGCCCCTCTCCCTACAAGACGTTACCGATATCCCTCGTGTAGCTCCAGTGCGATGATAGGTAACATACTGTAGTGTTAGGTTGAACTAACACATTTTCACTTGTCAGATTGGTTTTGTGTGCCTACGTGACTTACAAACATGTGATCATAGGCGGGGCGTAGATGTCGCACGTGCACATAAAATTACTGATGAGTGAAAATGCTTTAGGTCAAGACCTGGAAGATTGACGATGTGTGAAGGTTCAACATGTTTTGTCCCGTGTATGCCTTTGCAGAGCCAATATCTTGAACACCATCTGATCCTTCCAGGTACCATCTGTCGGGCGCTCAGGAGGGCCGTGTGGATGTGTTCAGCGACGCTCTTCCCGGCGAGCCCGACAATATCCGGCCGAGCTCCCGTGGCTACTGGGTGGGCTTCACTTCCGGCCGCAACTCGACCCACCCCCTGCTGCCGGATGTGGTGGCCCCGTACCCCACCCTCAAGCGGCTCTTCGCCCGGCTCTACCACGCTGTCGGCACCCTCTTGACTTCAGTGGCGCAACTCGTGCCCAGTGCGCCGCTCAAGGAATTTGCCTACATGGTGAGTCATAGAAAGAGTTGCCTGTGCTTAACCCGGCAGCACTCGCGCTAACTTACCATAGACTAAGAATCTTCTAAACCGAGAACTCAATCTGATGCCTAGCGTCCCCAAAGTGTCGAACGGAACTAATACACTATTAATGATTGATTTGTGTTTGGCATAATTGAACTTCCAGATTGCAAATCTACTGTTTCTTCGAAATGTACAGGGTGGTTATAAAATAACGCTTGCTATTCGGAGTGGTCTGTTGCTTGAATGAATAATCCAAACGCAAAAAAATTTTGAGACACTTACTAATCAAGAAGGGGGAAGGGACTAATCAAGAAGGAAAAAAAAGAATAGAATCATAAAAAAACAAACTCATCACTTGACCAGGGTTCCAAATTATGAGGCGCAATTGGATGTGTTGGCCGCAATTAGCCATAATTTACTATGCCTCGTAATTTAAAACCTTGGTCAAGAAACTTGTTTCGTTTTATGATTCCATTCTTTTTAGAAAAAAAGGAACTTGTCTCTTAACCAGGGTTCTAAATTACGAGGCGCAATTGACTGTGCTAAAGCTCCTAAAGGAGGCTAGAGAAAGGCAGCCGCGTGAACCATTAATTAGTTCTCTTATACACAATTGGGGGAGTTAGTGTCTAAGTCAATTTTAATATAGAAAATCCTTATAATGGTAATCCAATCAGAGTTTCAGATCTAGAAGTGTATTTAATCTATCTGGGGTCCATTAGACCCCATGCGAGTGCTGCCGGGTTAAAAATACGATAGTAAGTAAATGAAATTGTATTGGTATGTACTATGAAAGACTTGGTTTTGAAAAAATACCGTATTTTACGAAATTTAAGAATTCCCATGTTCAAAATAACGAAGCTTGTCTCGAGTAGCTCAAGAGTGGCTAATGTCAACCATGCCTGATTATCGTTAAATTAACTGACTCTCTGAAACCTACCCGCAACAGGTAAAGGTTTATAATGTATAAAAAAATAACTATACAGTAAAATTTCAAGTTTGTGAACGTTTTAATAAGCAAAATCACTATACAAATCTCATTCTTTAAATATCTGAATCGTAAATTTACATAAATCTTGCTTATTCATGCATTCCTTTTGAATTGTAAATTTAACTTTTAAATGTCCGAATAAAAATTGACTGTTGGTTTTATTAAAATATAGGTTACTTCGGTATGTATTTTTTTATTTTCCAATAAGTAAAATTGCTGAGCCTTGTTCGAACAAGTTATAACCTGGGACGAATAACTACAAAAATCGGAGGTTTGTTTCGCAGCTGGATTGGTTTGTATTAAGAAAATTGTGCTGCATAACTAAATATCCCTAGATATAGTAATTTAAATTCTTTTTGTTGTAGTTTAAGAAAGGCGATGCTGCATTGCCCCTGATTCGTCGGCACGGAATCGTCATCGAGTTTGACGAAGATGGGCGAATCCTGAGAAGTCTCCACTCTCCAGAAGGCAAAATCAGCGACTTGTCTGAAGTCAAAGAATACGATGGCTACTTGTACCTGGGCTCTTTCAGAAACGATTTCTTAGGAAGGCTGAAACTTTAAGACACAGGCTGAATTGGTTTTAGTTTTTTTAAACCTTGCTTACAACTTTGAGTTGGAGGTGATACAATTTTTAAAAATGAACCAGGCGTCTACTTCGGCGCTGGTTTCACGACTAAATGAGTATGAATGTATTGTCCTTTTTTAATTTAAATTTTTAACGCCGTGGTGCGGTTTTATCGACCTGTTTAAAAGGCTACTGGTTAGCTTTATGACGTTTAAATTGGCTTTTGTATGACTTCGTAAGACACCCAATAAAAATTAAGTAATCTCAATAACGGCTTCATAAAATGCCAAACTTGGTCACTTGCCACAATCTAATAACTTGAAACTGATTACTGCTTTTTCGTCTCAAAAGCTACACGATAACCTTTTATACTCGTAAAGCCTGCCACTCTATGGCATGATAATGTATCGATTTTAAATGTTTTATCTTGTTTATACTTGTGCTTTCTGTGATTTTAAAGCTTAATTGGATTAACATTTTATAAAATCTAGGTGTTTCTAAGTGTCTCTTTCTATTGTAGCAGTAACATGTTTATCTTCCTTTATAATGTGCAATTTTTTTAACGAGACCAATCATTAATCACATTAAAAGTAATACATTTTTAATGACTATAAATTAAGTTGCATTTTATTTCGGCTAGTTTTTTTTCTACCAAACTCTGCATTTCTAAATTTTATTTTAAAAAAAAATCTAACAAGTGTTTCGAGACACTAGTGTTGATATACTGCGAGCTTAACTTCTGTATTTATGTAATATTGATATAAAAGTATACATAATATAGCTTATCTGGACTGGGTCCGCGTTAACAACCAACAACGAATCTGTACATATAAACTAGGTAGATGTGTTAAGTGTTTCTTGGATCAAAATGTAGTTTTACTTTATATTAAATTTTTTCTTTCTACAAATGTCTCGGACCATGTACAAATTTGCTGACATGAAATGTACCTGTCCAAAATGTGAATAAAAATAAAGATTGAAAGTTCCTTTCTATTTATTGCGTGTGTATTTGCCATGAGAATAAACGTACTAGTTATTGCTGGGACCGGGGTTAACTTAGGCCGAAACCTCAATTCCCGTATTGTTTTAAAGTTCCTTTTTCTGTAAATAGTTACCGCGTTCCAGGAAAAGGTTCTTGTTTAGTTTGCACTTCCAAGCATAGTTCTGCTAAAATTTCTCATCGTATTTTAAATGAATAATGGCATAATTTATCCACTTAAATTATCATTTTCTTATATTTATAATTTTAAGTATAAAATGGTTCCTTCAACTTTTTTATTGATAATTAAAAGAATATAAGATTTTAGGGTTTTAAAATTCAATTAAAACAAGAGCTTCGTATTCAAAGACGGAGCTATCTTATATTTGTGTGATGTATATCCTGGCGCTGGAGGTTACTTTGCTCAATATTTTCAAGCTAAAAACCTCTCCCTTATATCCTCTAAAAATGTGCCGAATGGTAAGGTGGTAGTTTAAAAGTGTTTTGTCAAGTACTATACTTAAAGTATATGCATCTTTTAAATATGTTTTTGCAATTAAAGTTTTAAATCTGCACCAAATAACCCACAAGTCAAATTGAGATGGAATTTTTCTTTAGTATGATTTTATAATGGTGTTTTTAGAAATCGATTAAGGTAGACCCGTACCTAGAAATACGAAGAATAATTTGAAATTGTCTAAAAACATTTTATCAGAATTGATACCTTGCATATTGAAGAATATGTTGTCTAAATTTGGTAGTCTTTAGCAGTTTTGTTCATGTGTTTTCTTACTGTTTAGATGACGTGCATAAGTACATGGTGGCTATAAAATAACGCTCGCTATTCGGAGTGGTCTGTAGCTTTAATGAATAATCCAAAGGCAAAAAACTTTGAGACACTTACTAATCAAGATGGGGACAAAAGAATGGAATCCTAAAAAGCAAACTCGTCCCTTGACAAGGGTTCTAAATCACGAGGCGTAATTGGATGTGTTGGCCGTAATTAGCAATAATTGGCTATGCCGCGTAATTTAGAACCCTGGTCAAGAGACTAGTTTTTTTTTTATGATTATTCTTTTTTGATTATTTTTTAGGATTCTATCTGTTTTATGATCCCATTCTGTTCCCCCTTGATTAGTGTTTCAATTTTTGTTGCATTTGGATTATTCGTTACTACTCGCGACTACACGCGAATAGCGAGCGTTATTTTATAACCACCCTGTACTTTCATTAACACTTTCGCTACGAAGGATTTTTGCTTCCTCGTAATATTTGTTAGGAATAACATCGAATCCTTAGTTGATCGGATGATTTGGGGCGCTTCAGTAAGGAAAGGGTTAACAACTAAAATCTTTAACCGTGTTTTTCTCGGAAACATTTATGAGCTTTTCATCTTCTTCAAACCGCTAAGGTTCGTAGGAAAATCCTCCTATTGAGTTGTTATTTTCTTTTGTGTTATTTCATATGATGTAGTAAACAAATAGTCAGTTTTTATGAAATATTATTGTATAAGTTTTAAAAAAAATTTACACTGAAAATGCGTTCTTTTTCTCAAAAAATTAAGTGTCCTTGACAATTTTGCCAAACATTTATTTTTTAATGCTTTCAAAATGTATCACCATTGGCATTGTTTTGTTCTACATACTTATATAATGATGTAAAAAAAACAAATTAGACTTGAATCTATAAAATTAAGGAAGGAGTACGTTAAATATTTAAAAAAATCATGGTAAAATGTCAACCATTTTGTCCATAAACTAAAAAAAAAAAAATTAACGTAGTTGTTCGAAGAATTATATTTTTCTACTATGCTGGAAATTTTAGGTGAAAAAGATTAAGAAATAAAAAAATTAAGTCCTTCACAAGGTACGGGTCTATCTTAATATCTTATTTTAGACACTAAGCAAGAATGTGATATTCAACGTCGTAACTGATTTTATTTTTTTATTGCATTACTGAGTTGTAGTTTTCCAGTGAATGGATAATTTTTTTTTTGTGTGTGTTTTCGGCTCTAAAGCTGCTGGGGAAACCATTCGTTAAGGAGCTCCTTGCATTAGAAAGGGTACTAAGTATAGTTCCGGACATTGCCAAAATAACTGCCGACTCCCCCGTGTAGAGGTAGTGCACGTTAAATATGCTCCAAAGCCCCGACTCCACGTACGAAGTCGCCTTTATAAGATGCATTGGGTGCTTACTCGTGTTGGTTCTTCACTGGTAGGTATGGTATGCTATGGTATGGTATGATATGATACATATATATTCCAGCTTCAGCGTTACCAGATTTTTGAACCTGAAAAATACTACCTTTCCTCTGAAAAAATACTACAAAATACTACGATGAGTTTATAGCCCTCGTGTAGCGCTAGTGCGACGATAATTCAAACCTAACTACCATGAGTTTCAGATGAGGACGCCATGGCAAAAGAAGGGTTAGAAGGAAACTGTGTTAACATTTCACCAGATACTAAGATATTAAATGCATTTAATTATGATATGTATTCTTGGTTTGGTTTGGCTTGAATTATCGTCGCACTAGGGCTACACGAGGGCTATTTTCGAAGGCCTTCGTACTTTAGAACCACAGTCAAGTGACGCGCCAACACCTGAATAGACACCCAACGCAACCGATATTATATGTATTCTTGAATGTGATACATATATAAAAATGTAAATATATATATTTTTTCAATTTGAATTGTTTTGATTCTTTTTTTTTTAATTTTACAAAAAATACCACCAAAATACTACTTTTACGTAAAATACCACAAAAATACTACATCACCGATTTTTGGGCAAAAAATACTACCGCAGTATCAAAAATACTACACCTGGCAACGCTGTCCAGCTTGTGTGCTTGTTCATAGAACCGCTTATAAGCTTTCGTCAAGTGAGACAGACACAGAAAGAAATTTTACAGTCACAAATAAATGAATAACACATAGACAAATAACAACATTTATTGACTGCAACATTTATTGACTGTCACAAACATCCATGCCTGACCGGGATTCGAACCCGACCTCAGCAGCTCCAAAGGCTAGTACACTAACCATTCAGCCACCGAGGCGGCTGGTAGGTAGGTATGTTTGAATTATAGTCGCAATAGAGCTACACGATAGCAATTGGCGACGGGCATCATAATTTAGAACCACAGTCAAGTGACGAGCCGACACCTGGGTTCTTCACTGGACTATATGGTTTTAAAGTACGACTCCCGCAGCCAATAGCCCTCGTGTAGCTCTAGTGCAACGATAATTCAACCCAAATCAAAAGATATTTGCCCTTTCCATCGAATATATATTTCGCAAAATTTATGTTTTTTAGAAACATTGCAGGCAATAGTATATTTTTTTTATATCTTGCAATTGGGGGGGGGGGACATCTTTTTGTTTAAATTGTGTGTGATATCTCAAAAGAGGGATTTTGTTTAGGGAATTTGTAGATTCTGAAACGTAAAAATGACACACTAGGTTTATGAAGCAAAGATTTTTCAGTACAGTCAAACCTCGTTCAATCGAACCCTGTTACGCCGAATTCGTAATTCTGAACCCGGTCAAGTGACGAAGTCGATACCTGAGCGGGCATCCAACGGAACTTCGAGCGACATCGTACGCTAGCGCCGTCGGGACTTTCGACTCCACAGATTTAACGAGCAAGTATATCGCAGTGTACTCGGGCACCCCGGTGAATTTTTAGGGGATTTTTTCCACCAGCACGAATACGTTGCTATAGTATGGCTAGGACAAGCAACAGAACCAAGAACCTTCTCGGTGTAAGGCTCGTCGCTTATACATCTCGGCCACCGGGGCCACAATACAATAATTGAGATCCATTCGAACTGGGAGAAGTGCAATGGCAAAGGATCACGGTCAGGACAAAAGACTCATTTTCATTGAAATTACGGTTTGTTCATTTATCAAACAATGAAAAGAGTTTTGGTTTTGGTTTGAATTATCGTCGCACTAGAGCTACACGAGGGCTATTGGCGACGGGCGTCGTATTTTAGAACCACAGTCGGGTGAGGAGCCACACCTGAATAGGCACCCAACGCAACCGTTAAGGGCGACATCGTACGCAGCGTTAGGACTTTGAAGGATATTTAACGTGCACTCCCTTACACGGGGTATTATTTGTCGGACATTTTTGGCTGCACGGGCCGTTTATAGGTCGGCAGCTAGTTTGGCGATGCCCAGACCCGAACCTGGGACCTTCCGCATGCTAAGCGAGTGCTTAACCGACTGGGCTCCCCAGCCCCAATGAAAAGAGATTGAATTTGTCCTTCAACTTTTTAACCCTCTTTCAGTCCCAGTGACGTCATTTGGCATCATCATGTTTCTGATCGAAATTTTAAAAAAAAATAATAGGGCCGACATCTATGGAATTAATAAAAAATATATTCCAATAGAAAAAGTTTGAAGAAACGAATGATGTGCTTTTTATCATAAATGGCTATATAATTCCTAAATGATAAGGCCAAATTGTTATTGGGAACTGAAAGGGTTAAAATTCAGCGTCAAAAACAACAAAGTAATGAGTCAACAACGTTTAGTTTACAGAATTACCGCTTGCTTTTTAGAGTGATTTGAATGACTAGATACTTAAATGGTCGGTATTTGATCACGAGGTATTAGTGGCTGTGTTAAAGCTCCTCTTGAAGGCTAGAAATATACATCCGGTAATGTACATACCAAACATGAAGTATTCAGAAGTTTGTGTAATGTATATTGCTGAAGAAGGCAAGCTTCAGACTCCCAGAAACATGCACAATTTTTGCTAAAAAAAACTAATTGCGCTAATAATACTCTCCAAACGTGTTTCCAACTCTCCAAAAATGTTTTAGCAATGTAGTGCTGCCATCTACATAAATATAAAAGTACTATTTGATACCTGAATAAAAATGAATTTTTAGGAATGTAGATATTGGTAGAAAAACAAGCTGAAATAAAATGTAACATGATTCATTAAAGTTACAGTCATTAAAAATATTTTAATTACAATGAAGATTGTGCAAGTAATTACTGCTAGAAATGTGTCTCTCATTTGAAATGAGAACATTGCATTTAATTCAATGCGAACGTTTTGTTTGTTTATAGTATGATTTTACTTATGTATCTTTTAATATGTAAAAAGATACTTAATAAGGAACTATACGTGTTATATCGTATACTCTTATATCGTATACCCTATATGTGATATCGTTAATTTGAACATTTTATAAGAGTTTATGACTAGGTTAGGTTAGGTTTGAATTATCGTCGCACTAGAGCTACAAGTGTTAAGACTAGGAATTCAAGAAGTTTTGTTCTAATTTTGATTATTTTGTTTATTTAAATTGTTCTACTAAGTACTATATCATTCTTATAAAAGGAACCGCATTTACAAAACATATATTCATTAAAATTCCTTTCAATATAATTGGAGATGCTGAAACAAAAGCGCTCATTTTTTCACCGCACTTGTATCCAGAGAGATTTCCTCCTAAACCGAACGTTCTATCAGGGGATCCGTGAAGAAGGAGCCCGACTTCAAAACTTTTTGAAGCGAAACTTTGTGAGTGTCAACCAGTCCCAGTGGGTATTGTGTTCCTTCTTGGTCCTTCTGGAATAACAATTGTTTTGAACAAAACAAAATCTACTTAAGTCACTTAAACGCATGTTGTGTCCAATTTTTTTTTGTAACAGCCCGTTAGTGTGCCAAGGCTTGCTGTGCTGCTTACTTGACCAAGGGCGCTCTGGGAGGCTAGGCATAATGTCCCCAGTTAGGCGGTCAACCTCACGCGGAACCCCCATAATGATTTTTTTCCAGCACCCTGATAATAAATATGTATGTAAAGGCATAGATTTCCATAAGAATTTAAATAAGAATGAAAAGTTTTGATACAGATATTTTTAAAAAGATATAATGATCCTAATAAATAGTGGAATTTCTCCCTTTTTTTCAAATCACTTTTTTATTTTATCGTAAAAGAGACCATTTGAAAAAGATTATGTAGAGGAGAGCGGGGATAAACTATACAGAAGAAGGGGCTATACCGTAAAGTTTAAAAATAATCTGTATAGGTAAGTAGATTGTAATGCAATAGGTTACTATAAAATAAAACTGTTTATGACTAATAAAGATTGTAACTAGAAACTTTATAACAACTGTAAAATTTAAGAACATTTTAAAAAGTCTTAGAAATTTCGAAAATTTTAGAAGTTTAGATACTGTTGTTTCAGACATTGCTCTCTTGGGTTTTGGATTCGCTTTGGTTTTACTTTTGAGTGTTTGAGTCCCAAGTTCACTTGTCTAGGGATTTTTCTGCTCTACTTTTTCAGCTTCAGTCTTTCCCTGCAGTTGTAGAATTTTTTAATTCAGCTCTTTTACTTAAGCTGACTCTTCCAGTTGTGCTTTATTTGGGGGCTTTGAAAAAATTGTTAATAAGAAATCTAAAACTTTAACATTTTTGGTAGGCCTGCTTACCTCGTAAGTTACAATCGATGCAGGTATGCTGCCATAGAAAACCATTTGGGGCTAAACCGTACAGAAGTGTACAGTTTAGCCCCGATCTGCGCTTCAATATATTTAAATAACCTTAAATTCTATCAAGTATCACTTAACTAATCATCGCTAACAACCAAACGAGAGCTTAAGAGAAGAAGTTTATTAGAATCTAACATTTACCAGCATACCAAGAAAAGATTCTTCACTTACCTTTTATTTAGTACTGGACGAAAATCATAAAAGAACGCATAAAAAGTTTTTTTTTTTTTTACTGAGACACTGATACTCACACGCATTATAAACTTGCGCGATCTGCTTCTACACTATAGCATTTGTCGGTATCGTCTAGCTTGAAATCTAGGCAAGGGTTAACGGTTTAGCTCCGCGGTACAGTTTAGCCCCGCTGTACGGTTTAGCCACCCTCTCCCCTACCAAATTGAAAATAGTAATTACAAGCTAAACAGACAGAGGTTGACAGGTCATAAATTTCGGATGCAACTGTTTGTTTGCACAAATAGTCTCAATATAGACCACTAGAGGGTGCCCCATGTTACTAAACTTTCTCAAAATTTGAAGTTTTTTTCATAAAAAGAGATTTGATCTGCTAAGATCGTTCTGTTCTTATGATATGAAACAAATAATTAACATATTTTTTACTTTTCTATGATTTTTTTTTTGCGAATCTATTGTTCCCCCTCCCCCCTTATATTTGCCTATGAAGCCTACTTAGTCTATTTAGAAATGTGGCTCTGCTATTGTGTTGATTGCAGCTTATCTTCGAGTATGCTGTTGTTGTCTTTCAACCGACTTTTGAAAATGTATATGTCCGGTACAGTTTCTAAATTCTGGCGTGCAACCACGGGGGAGGGGAGTGTTAATAGAGTCATAACCACCATAGAACCTGTATTCAGGAGAATTTTTTATTAGTTTGAATATTGGAGCAAAAATTAAAAGTACCTCCGATTTACATATTTTTAACTATAAAGAATAAGTATTGGTAAACACAATCCTTAACAGCACTAGGAAAAAAGAGGATATAGATAATGGCGTCAACTAAATCAATATTTTTGCAAACTATTTCACTTAAATTATCCGATCACTTATAAAGTATAAAGCATTTGAAGCTGGTAAGGCCAAATCAAACATTTTGTAAAAAAAATTCGATGAATTGTATGATCCGCATAATTATTTTCCAATAACATCCATACTATATTCCAGCCAGATTTGGCAGGAAGCAAAAATAAACAGTTAAGATTACTGTTTTAACCCCCCCCCCCCAAAAAAAAAGGAAATAGAATAGATATACCTTCAATAAATACTCCATTGTAAATGTATATTCAGGGATCATGGTAAGATTTTCGTAATTATCCAATTTGAATATTTACACTTGAATATTTTAAAGGATGCTAATTCTGAGAAGTAAATTTAATTTTATATGAATGATAATTTGAGCTTCAGACCTAATACTTTAAAATAATTTTTGAGCAGCATAAAAATATTGATCAATATTAATATTTTTCATATTTGTTAATCTGCATCTGGAAAAAATAACAATTCCATATCTTTTTTTTTATTAAAGAAATCATAATTAAAAATAAACAAAAATTTCCCACTTTAAAGCACAAGCATCTACTCAAACTTTTATATACCAACAGTTGAATGTGAAATCTAAAAGTAACAATCAGTACTGCCCAATTGTGTTGGTTAGCCTTCTTCGCGAAACACCGTCCAATTAGTGTAATAAAATCTAGTAGATTTTTGATAATTTCATTAATTATTTATATTAATTTTGTAAGTTTAATGAACTGGTCGTTTTAATTGTATTCATTAGCATAAGAATATATATAAATCACATTTATTACATTTAACTGCATTAATTATATTAAGTATTTGTTCAAAACTGCAAAAAATTAAACGTTTTTGTGATATTAATTAAATGTATTAGCTATATTAATTACATTAATTTAATGTATTGCTTAAATGCATTAAATATATTATTTACAAGAATGTATTGCCTAAATAAATTATATTATTTAATTGTTTTGTCACCAAGTGAATCAAATTAATTTCGTTATAATTTTTTTTTTGCTAGCTCTTAGAAATTTATTTCCAGTTGTGCCCTAGTTCACACAAAAACTTTAAACGCAATTTTTATACATATTTTCGCTTTCCAAAAGCATTGTTATAAAGAGCAAAAAACCGTTACGAGGCACCTTGTATGTGTCATATTTAAAATTCTGCTAAATCCAATGAAAACAAAAAAAAAATCTATTATTGACTGCTCCGATTCTCTTAAAATCTATTTTTGCTCTGCTCCGATTCTCTTAAAAATACAAATAATAACACTATTATAATAACTACACAAAATAATCATAGCTCAAGGCACATTCAGTTTTAAAATGTATTTAGATAATTCAACATGAGTAAGCTATAAGTGTGTCACTTCAAAATCCTGATTAAAATGTTTTCCTATGATTATATAATGCTATTTTAGATATAATATAATTGATGCATGTTTTTTCCAAATTTATCCTGCATTTTGGCCTTCCGTCATTAATATTAATAGAAGTTTATCGAATACCAGAAAAGCTGCTAAAGTATTATTTAATCGATTTCCAATCTCTATCCCAAATGGCAGCAAGAAATTGACATCTAAAGCTGTCACATTTGGATAATGTCACATCTATAAGTATTGGATTCCACCATTTTAATTGAAACCTACAGTAAAGAATACGGATTAAGCATCTTTTTTTAATCTTTTTAATTTTATTTTTGGAGTTATATGTCACAAGTTGTTATACCTATATAAACGATTGCATTCATTCGTAATGAAAATGAAAAAGATATATTTAATATAACTTTTTAAACTATAATATTAGATACAAAATGATAAAAAAAGTGTCTAACAAATTTTGTTTCAGTATATTTTAAAAAGGATAAGTGACTACATTAAAAAAGGAAACGAAACAAACTTTTTTGCTTTTCGATCAAAAACAATCGAAAATTCGGTAAATGTTATATTTTTTTTCCGTTGTGACTATATTGGAAACTAATAGTTTATACAGCTTCGCAAAATAAAGTGTAAAACTACTAGCAACTTAGTTACTGAAATATAAGAATTAAATGACATTTTTTGAACGAGCTATAGAAACTTTAAAATTTAAACTTGAATAAATTACAGATATAAATAATTAAAAACAAACCAAATACTTAATACTTAACATGTTTTGTTTGCTCAATATAAAATATATGAGGTTGAACGGTTAAAATATTAGTTTAGAAACTCATTTTAGAGCTTCAGATACTATATAAATTTAAATCTATGTTTAAAATTTACGCAGAATAAATTACGCATATAAAAATACTCTAAAATTAGCTGAGCATCATATGAATTTTTTTAGAATTATCAATTTAAAGTAGAAAAAGGCTATCCATTATCCTCTGCCCAACTAAAAATGATCCATAGAGATCAATACAAAAATCTATTGACATTAGTACAGCTTTATTGGTGTGTACTTATTTCTATGGATGTCCCCATTGTTATCAGTAGAAGCTATTGATATCAGTAACCTACTGATAATATTTCTTATTGATATCAATAGAGCTCTACCGACACAAGTTAAAAAAATATCAGTAAGCTACTGATCTCAATTGACATCAATAGGCATGTACTTATATTTATAGAGATCAGTAGATATTTGTATGGATATCAATAGAGATCAGTAGAGATTTGTATAGATATCTATAGAGATTTCTATTGGTCCAGTTGGCCATTTCAACTTACAAATTTTCTATTGATCTCTACTGACCATTTTTAGTAGGGTAACGAAACCAAATGAGCTGTTATTTAAGGCGTTCTAAAAATTTTTTTATTCAGAATATTGTTCCCTCAATATTTGAGTTATCACTTCTATTCGGGGCATATATACAGTAACATATCGGCAGATACGGTACCGAAAGTCCAAAATCTTTTAGTTAATAGGAATCTTTAAATGAAAGGAAGTCTAAATTTTACATTTAGTTTTCCGAAATATAGTAATTATGCATAATATATAATGTTTTTCTCTATTTTTCCGATTAAAATAAATTTTTTAAAAATTTCTTTTTAATCTTACTTTATGATCATGCCAAAACCTAAAACTTCAAAGTTATTGTGTATTATCTTAAGTAAAACCTTTAACTACATTTGATATATTATTTTTTTTCAAAATTTTACTTCCATTTTTTTACACTTTATAACCACTTTTGCTTAAAACACTCCTGTTATCGATCTCAGAAATATATACCGGCTATGGAAAACTTCTCTAAATCCTAGTTACTTAAAAGTAATTAGTCAAAGCCCCCAAAAGTGTTGATAACGGTATTCAATAGAATATTGAGATAATTGGTAAAAGTAAATCTTATTAAGGGGATCGTATGAATTTTAAAAATAAAAAAAAAATTACATTTCGCTGAACAACATTCACTATTGATTGCAAAGTTAAAAATGATAATTAAATACTTGTTAAGTTACATGGAAGTTAAGGGGTTATGCTTGTTAAAGAGTTTTGAAAATCATCTCAAGCAATTTGCTAACCTGGCCACATAGTTGGCGAAAAAATTAAGAAAACTAAAAACGGAACATCATTTGGCTTTATAGCGCGGTGACAGATATACACAGAAATAATTTTTACTGACACAGTGAAAGGAAAGTACACCCAGGAAGTAGGCGGGAATCGAACCCTTACCGTTACAGAGCGCAGACTGCTAGCGTAATGCTCTACGATCCAAACAAATGGGCCATCCAGCCCCTAATAAATATATTTTATAGTCAAGGTTGGTTGGTATATGTATTTCCGGATTGTGTGCTTGATCAGAGACCCGCTTATAAAGCTTCGTCAAGAATTAATTAAATTTTTCCAGACAGACACAGACAGAATTTTTACTGACACATATAGAGAAATTACACCCAGGGCGAATGCTGGAATCGAGCCCGCACCCGGTACAATGCGCAGACTGTTAGCGTAATGGTCTACAATTTTAACCACTACGCCACATGGGCCCTTTTTATAGTCAATAATTGGCTTCTTTGAAGAGACGTTTATCCTTCCAGTTTTGGTCAGAGACATAACATAGAGTGGACTGCGCATTGGCAAACCTAAAGTGTCCTAAACATCTAACTTACACAGTCACATGACTGTGTCGCGTTTGGCTCTCATCTATGGCGAGTTTACCATTTGGCGAGTTTTTCCACAACGACCTGAACACAGAGGCCGACAATCTAATGTTATGATAAAGAAGCTTGGAAAGGAGCAAGGATGAATCTCTAGTATTTTAAGATCCTCTTAAGATTATTTCTTTGATTTTGTGCGTCTATTTAAGATTACTTGAGCAATTGAATGTGGACTCTTATTAAAAATTTATTTAAAAGAACATTAGTAGGTTTATGTAGAGTGTTGCTGTAATATAAGTTGGTATTGACATGGTGAATATTTTCTGCCGTCTCTATAACTTTCGTTCTAACGGTCCGATTTTTAAAAAAAAAATCAAATATATATATATTTGTTTGAAATATTGCTTCTTCCTTTATTTAAAAAATCAAATATATATATATATATATATATTTTGAAATATTGCTTCTTCCTTTATTTCACCTGGAATAAATCAACTTTCTAAAACACATCAACATATTCCAAATTCAACAAATGCTCTACTTTTTAAATATAAATAACTCAAAAACTACTATTGCAAAAACAGGTTTCGTTTTGACCAAATTGTAAAAAAAATATTCTACTTCTAAGCTGTCAATGTTCAGACCATTAATTTAATTGACTTGGTCCAAAATATTTATTATAATTAGAGTTCTAACAACGTTGATTTAATCATGAATATGATTCTTCAGTATAAAAGAGCTTTTAGAATAAATTCCCTCGATAGAAATTATAGTTTATGACGAACACACAATTACTAAAAGTATGCAGAACTAAATAAATTTTACCGTGAAAGTGTGACTAATCCTTTTTTATACCCCTCTTTACAATTAGGAATTCACAAGCATTTGGCATCTTGCACAAAACGTTACTGAATTAAGAGTACAACATTCACGATTGTTAACATGCTCAGAGATTAAAAGAATGTAATTAAATATTTATTATTTAAGCCAAAAGAGAAAAATTCCAACAATGCTCAAAAAATCGTCTGCAAAAACATAAAAAAAAATTCAAGCTGCCGTGATTGGTAGAAACCCACGTGACATGGATATTGATGGTAGTCTCCACTTCGGTTTGCTAGCTGATATTCAGGTCTTGCGACAATTTGGAATAGTTCGTAACGAAACGGTAGCGTTAAGTTGCCATATGTAGCAACCTTTCCCCTCTTGGCGATTTATGATGTTTAGGACATAATGCTAATCTGCAAGGGATAGCGGTTTTTTAGAAAAAACTGGTTTTCCATTTTCCATCGGTTTTTCCCTAAAAAAACGGTTTTCGGTACCGTAGGGCCTCATACAAAAAAAACCGGTTTTCAATCAAAACCGGGACCACCGGTTTTTTGAAAACCGGTTTTGGTTTTCCATCCCTAAGCTGCTTTACTATGAATGCGCAGTCCACTCTATGTTATGTCTCTGGTTTTGGTTCCTTGTTTTCCTAAGATAGATGCACTGTTACCAAGTGATATTGGTTCCCCTATCAAAGCTTATATAAGAAAGAACCTGTTACAAGAACATGTTTTAAGATGACCTGTTGTCATTCAAGATCTAAAGCATGCCCATTTCTAGGTGCAAAGAAATGTATTGATATGGGTTAAAGAATTATAAACTCTTACTTTTAAAATCTTAAAACTTGAATTTATTGCGATTCGCGTAAAATATTTCATAAAAACAGCTATTTCTAAAAGGGAATAATAAAATATTCAATTCTTTTAAGGAATAGAAAAAAAAAAACATTTTTAATTTAATTAATATTTGTAAGAGTTTAAATTGATTTTTCAGCTGAAGGCAACACGAAAGATAAAAAATGACCATTTCAAGCGGAAGTGTTGTAGTTTTGTGCCCTTAATTTGTTTGTTCCAGTCAACTTTATTTTTTCTAGTTTTTATTCATGCATTTAATTTGTTCGATTGATACTCTGTTCTCACGTGACATTAATTCACCAATCGGAGTAAGAGAACGTATTTATTTTCATTCAGCATAACGTTTGCCACTCAAGTCCTGAAACATGAATAAATGAATTCTCCCTAAACTTGAATATTTTAAGCCTCGAAAAACAAAAAAAAAATTATAACTTCAGCATAACTGCATATTTGTGCCAAGTGTGAAAGGTGCACCCAAACACACAAGATTTAATTTTTATTATTATAGATTAATTGAAACGCACGTAGTGGTCTCCATTAGACCCCACTTGCATTGCCCTCACTTGGGCACCTGATATAACGAGAACTAGAACTGTGAGCGTAATAATACACGACTTTCAATTAGCACTCAATTAATAAATATCCACATTTAAAGGCAATTATAAATCCTATAAGTTCATTTCAATAACTTTAAAGTTAAAACGCTTTATGACAGTTGCCATTGAACGTGAAAAAAATTCTCGAAAACTTTATCATTTGGTCCGACAGGCACTGAGAATTCGGGTATCAAATTTAAATTCTTTCTTTCTGTTTGTTTTTCAGCAATACTTTTAAAACTAAAAACGTTATATATCAGCCTCCACTTGCGCATGCACAATTTTCTCGAAAACCTTATTATGACATTTGACCGGGAATAGGAACTCGTATACCAAATTTTGAAGGCCGTATCTCTTTTATCTACATTGTTGTTTCAGATAGATTGACCAATGTTCGAAAACCCATATTTCGGAATCAACACCCTCTACAACCGGAAGAAAACACAAAATGTCCCTTCGGATTTTCAACCAATCACAATACTTTCATTACCTTATATTTCATATTATTGAAATTCCATGTAACTGTAGTGTGAGTCACAATTTAAGAGGAGATTAAAAGCTTTTTAAATTTGAAAAATAAATCCAATTAAATGAAGCACGTTTCATATTATTTAGTTTTAATAAGTGTAGACCAGATATTCTATATATTTTTTAATTAATGTTAAAAGTTGTAGTGATCACTTTTACGATAATCACTTTTTTACGAATGTGACTTTACACTACAGAAAATAAAATTTTGCATGGGATTAACTTTTAGTTAGGATTAACTTTTAGTCATTCATTGTGTTTATACACAAAACAATAAAAAAATTATAACACTAACCCACTTAACCAACAATAATGTAGTCTATTTATGAAATGAAATAAACATTTCACTTATTTTCCAAATCTACGAATTTGACAAATGACAGTGATTGCGCCCTCTAGAAGGGAGAGTGTAGGCTTAATAGCCCATTACCCAGCTCGCCTGAAGAGACAGTCACAAGAGACACATAAGGAAGTACGACACAAACACATGGACAAATAACAAGATATATTGACAAGCACAAACTCCATGCCCATTACCCAGCTTGCCTGAAGAGACAGTCACAAGAGACACATAGGGAAGGACGACACAAACACATGGACAAATAACAACATATATTGACAAGCACAAACTTCCATGCCTTTACCGGGATTCGAACCCGAGCCCAACAGCTCCAAAGGCTAGAACACTAACCACTGCGCCGGCGGGCCGGTAACTACGAATTTAGTTTTAAAAATATATTTTTCAATAAAGATGTTTGCGAAATGAGTTAACTAAGTCCATCCTTGTGGGTATTTAAGAATTTTTTTGCAACAACGCCATACTTTTATTTACTAGTTTTTTCGAA